>JAUZNK010082576.1:0-29566 GCA_035046665.1 Euphysa ruthae | reverse complement strand
TGTTTATTTATGTGATATTTCGAAGGGTTTTTTATACCTCCCTTATCAAGGTACAATTGTAAATAACGTTTAAAAAATTGAAGGTATTCCCAAAACTCATTGTAATGTTTTCATAGTCTGATGCAAGTAAGAAAAATAGGGTTTCCAAAAGGATGTCTTCACATCATCTAGATTAAGACCCCCATTATTTTGGGAACATAGATTCTTTTGTATTTCTAGAGCTTCGCAAACCTTACATTTAAATAAATAATTTTCAATATTCAGGGTGTTATTTTTCACCCAATCAAAAATTTCTTGGTAAGATTTTATGTAATGGGCTACTGCAGATTTAATGCATTTCTCTTCAAATGTGCTTTTGTGGTGTTGTTGAATACAATATTTTGAATTTGTCAATTAGTGTCTCCATTATAACATGATATTATTAAAGAGGTAGTTAACTAAGAGAATAATTATAGACAAATCATATAAATACATGTTCAAACGACCAAAAGAGAAACTCAAAGATAAATTCGAATTTTTATTCAAGGAAAAAAAAACATTAAAATCTGTGAAGCAACTTGAACATAATACATGAAGGTAACACTCCATTTATGTGACAACAAAATGCATGAAATCATGAAAAACTTCTCAATCTTGGCCCAAAATGTTACCTAATACTAAGAGATTTTTACAATTGGTACATCTTTCCTATTAAAATAATCTTCTTTTCTTTTTTTTTTTTGCTTATTTAATTAACGGTTACTGAGAGTACAATTAAAAAAACACATAAGCTAATATCTTTAGCTTAGAAATGAAATAACTAGATCTAAGTAAAAAGAAAAAGAAAAAAAAAGTGTTGTAACCAGTAGACGAAATCACACTTAAAGATATGTTTTTTCCCAGTCAATGATTATTTACAGCCAGACTGTTTAGTTCCATACAGACCTCTTTAAGTTTATCTTTTTCTTGCTTTTTAGATTTTTCAGCTTTTTTGTTGGCATTTAAAGCAATAGTTGGAACAGCTGGCATTTCAGCTTCAACATCTTCACCCTCAATGGTGCTAGCTCCAATGGTTCGATCCCAAGAGTTGAAAAGTTTTATAACATCTGGCAATGATTGCTCAAAAGGTATGAATCTAAAAAAAAAAAAACATAGCATGCAATAAACATAAAAGTAAAGTCAAAATTAAACCAAAATTAAAGGTTTTTAAAAATCAGCCCATTCAATAATCAAAGTTTATGTTATGTTAATTTCATTTTTATTCTTTTGTAATTATTTCATTCCCAAGTAAACCTTAAATGACCTGCAACTTGCCATGTAATTATATAAAACATCAATTCATTAACTATATTGTGAGTTTACCATGTTTAGTTGCATGAGATGAGCAGCAAATTGTAACTGGCATTGTTCCTGGAATAAAAGGTATCTCATTCCCTGTGAATGTATATTCACAATTAGCATTTCAGCTGATTTAAGAGCCAATCAGAGGTTGTATCAGTTATGTTAACTTTAATTTACATATATTTTAAAAGTAAACATATTTCAAAAAAAAAAAATAATAATAATATTTTAAAAATAACAACTGTAGTTAATGTAACTGTAGCAATATCTAACCTAAATTATTATGAAATGCTGAAATATTTATTCTATCAAAAAAAAAGAAAAAAAAGAAAATTAATCATTACTTGAGTTTTAATTCATTATCTTCTGAAGTTTCAGCAAATTCTTCAGAATCGCCAAGAGCTGAAATTTGACAACCTTCTCCAAATCTTAAGCTTTGTTTGACTTTTCGTCTAAATAATATATAAACTCTGCTCAAAAAAAAAACTGTAATTAAACTTATTTTCTACCAGAAAACACTTTAGTAGAACGATTTAAATTGCTAGATTTAATAAGTTTTAGATAGCAGTTTTTGGATAATGAGTTTATGCTACGTGGAATTAAGAGACCTTTTAGACTGGATATAAGTGGTAGAGGTGGAGGTTTACTAGTCTTAATAAAATCAGATCTGCCTTCTAGATAATTAACTAACTTTCCTCAATCTTTAAACATCCTATTAAAATAAACATTTGTTATAGAAAGTGGTTGATATTACCTGTTTACAATCCTCATAAGTGTCTTGCAAAACCTTTTTTAATAAGTTTACCAAAACTTCTAGATTTTTATCTCTGTAAATATGACTTCTTTATAATATATGGTGATATGAACTTGGTTATAACTATTTTATATATAACTAATTTCTTTGAAGACAAGTTCTCTTCCCTTCTTTGTGCTTTTCATAAAGGTCTTTCTATACAACACTCTTTGTTTCGTCTTCTCCAAAAGTGGCAAAAATTTCTTGATAGAAAAGGATTTGTAGCTACATTTCTTTTCGATTTGTCTAAAGTATAAGGCTGCATATCTCACAACCTTCTTCTGGCTAAACGTGTCGGGCACGTCTTTTCTTATAATAGTTTGAGACTTATAAAAAACCACTTCTCCTCCAAGATACAAAGAATGAAGCTGAGCTCAATCTTCAGTGAATGGTTAGAAATCATTCTTTGAGTTCCTCACGGTTCCATTCTTGGATCTCTTTTATTTAATATTTTTATAAACGATATGTTCTTTTTTGTACTTGAAACTGGTATTTGTAACTTTGCTGATGATAACAACTAAGCATCAGTCATTTATGCTTTCATGGTTAAAAAAATTTGATTTAGTAAGAACTTTTTCAGAAAAGATTAAATGTAAAAAAATAATAAGGTTATTGAAAATCTGGCAGGAGACTTGATATTTCAAAAAAATATTTAGTTTTAAATTGTTGCTGTAAACCAAACTCTAGAGGGTCAAGATCATTTACAGTAAAGACTATATAATTTGAAGTGATATTGGATCAAGAGATTTGTCTGAACTATAATGGATTTTCAAATCCTTGTAGCTAAACTTTAAGAATTTGATCTCAATGGACTAACAATATTTTTTGAAGTACATGACTTATAAGGTAATTACTAAGAAAAGGAACTTATATAAAAAAAAAACTATTTGCGCTTTACACATTTCTATTTAGATCTATCAATATTTTGGAAGGAAATTGGTTTATGGTAAGGGGTAGATGCACATCATGTTATTTCATAAAGCTGGAAGGCTGCCTCCAAATATGAACAGATATTTAGCAGCTTTTATATCAACTTCTGCTTGCAAAAGAAGATTTTTGGTGTGAAACATCAAAGCCAGATAAAATGTTTTTCTTATTTTTGTGGGCTTTTTGAGAAAGGTAGAACCTTGATTAGGTCCTTTAAGGGATTGGGATGGAAGGTTGAAAATTAAAGGAAAAAATTTTCTCCCCTGTTGAGCATAAAATTAATGATTTGATAGGCAAAAAAAGCATATCCTGCATGCAAAAACTTAGCAGAATTATAATTTTTGGGAAAATACTAAAAAATGAGATTGAGATTCAAACCAAATTATCCAAGTTTCTAACATTAAAAAAAGCCAGCACAGGAACAAATTGTCACCATCAACAACATCTTCATGTCAGCTTGAAGTTGTGACTTCCCTATGAAAAAGTGACCTATTCCTATGAAAGACTCCTAAAATACAAATTTAAATATTCATACAAGCAAATTCCAACAATTAAATATATAAAATTATAAATATCTTTTTAAGGGCTAGTTACATTACAACTGTTTGAAAAATAATTTTTTTCATACTTATTCCAAAAATATATTTTTTGCCTCTTTATTAGGAAGACAAGTGTTGCCATGACAATCACATGCAGTGACACATTAAAGTTTGTTCAAACTTTGTGTGAGGGGGTACACAATCTTTTTGAATGTGTTTTACAGTTGCACTTTATGAACTTAAGAAATATTTTTGTTAAATTTTATTTGACTTTGTTAATTGTAAATGAAAGCAAAATTAACACAATAGTGTATCAAGTTGATTAGTCTTCTTTCCACTGTACATCAGTACAAATGCTTGTGCACCGATCTTGTTGATCCACCTTTGTGTTACTTAAAACTTCAAAACTTTTTGAAGTTCCCATTATGTTTTTATAGTTTTTAACAATGGTATTTTACTGTAACTATAGACATTCAATTTCACACCCTATCAGTGTACATAAATCGCTAATTAGTGGTGCTTTATACCATGTTTTAAAAAATGAAATTGCACTTCTTAAAAATTTGCTCCTATGTTGACCCTTAGAAGCTCAGACTAAAAATATTTTTTTTTACCGTGGTAAAAATTAGCATTTTATATAGATAGATAAAGAGTAAAACTTCAAGGCAAAATGTTAGAATACAATATAATCTGCAAGGTCAATCGACACAATGCCAAAAAAGCGTAATAACCTACTTTTCTAAATCGTCAATTGTTACTGGCGTTTCAGATGTCAAACTAGTATCAGGCTGGCCGGATTCTGTAACAAAATTTAATTTTGTACTTGTACTTTCACGTATGCTACTTAATTTATCTAAACTTTTCTTATTAGTCTTGGTGGCAGCTCCTCCTTTTCGATTCTTTTTGTTGATTCTAAAAAATAATTATTTGATTTTATAATTCATCAAAAACTTAAATTGAACAGCTGAGTTTATAATATACAAAAGGCATTTAGAAATTAAAACAAAAAATCAGTAAAGTTATCAGCCACATCGTTTGAGCAATAAAAGCACTTTTGAACAGTAAATCTGTGCAAATTAATGTTATTTTATTTTTTACTCTTTAAAAAATGTATGTGCTATGTCAAATATATATTTTTTTTTTCAATATCAATATAGATCTTTTAATATTAGTGAAAAAACTAAAAAAAACTTTCTGTACATTGTGCATGCCGTGTCAACTTTCTGTACAGTGTGTGAGTGGTTTCAACTTTCTGCACAATATGTATGCGATATCAACTTTCTCTACAGTGTTTATGAGGTGTCAATTTTCTCTACAGTGTGTATGTGGTGTCAGCTTTCTCTACAGTATGTATGCGGTGTCAACTTTCTGTACAGTGTGTATGCGGTGCCAACTTTCTGTACAGTGTGTATGCAGTGTCAACTTTCTGTACAGTGTGTATTCGGTGTCAACTTTCTGTACAGTGTGTATGCAGTGTCAAATTAAACTCAAAGTTTTGCAATGATATTTCTAACATCTTTTGATACAAATTGAATAACAAGTTCTTAACTTCAAAACCAAATTCTTTCTTAAATTAATCTACAACCAATAAAATTCTAATTCTAATTATTATTGGATAAATATAACTATAAATAAATTATAAATATAATCTGTCAACAAAAACAGGTAATAAGCAAAATTCCCAACTATAAATTTAATATTTTGATGTAAAAACATTGATATCTCAAAAACTTGTTAATATTGCATTTATGTTTTTATTAATCCACGCGCTACTATTACACTAACTTTTCCTCTTCGACTTTCTTTTCTAATAATTCTTTTTCTTTTTTATCTCTTTCTATCTGTTTGGATTTCTTTTTTCTCTTCATCTTTTCACGCTTAAGAGCTAATCGCATTTGATCAATCTTTTCACGTTCATCTTCATGAAGACAAGCATATTCATCCTCACTCATTTCTTCAAGCCTTACCCACTTGATTTTTTCAGCTACTTGTCTTTGTTTCTCTATTGAAAGAAGAATAAAATATTCAATAACTATATTGATAATTGCAATTTTGTAAAAGAACAAGTTATATAAAATAATGATTTTGTGTTGCAATAAAAGAATATATTCGGAACCTTTGAAATCCCTTGAAGTTAACCTATATGGAACGAATTTTAAATTATTATAAATCTGCAATATATGTTCTATCCTATCCACATTCTAGAGCACATGTCCTCAAAACAATTTTTTCTTTTTTTTTTAATTTTCTTTTTCCTTTAACTTATAAACTCATCAACCACGCAATGTCTCTGCTCGAGCTCTAAAATAACCGAACAACATAAAATTAAATTACCTCATGTGATTGAAAAGTACAACAGTAGTTACCTTCTTGTATTTTTCTTTTTGTTTTAATTTCTTTATAATCACTAAAATTATATTTCAAAGTAACAGCATAAATGTGTTTACGATTGTTCACTGCTCTCAGAACAATGTTTGCACTAGAAATAATTGTTGGAATAAACATACTCTCCAAACTGTCGATAACAACACCCAGATGAGCATCAGAAGCCTGAATAATTATGAACAGGTACAAAATGAGAATAATATAAACCAATTTAGCTTCATTAGTTTTAAGTAAAATACAGCTTAATTCTTATAGCTTATTTTATGAGGAACGTTGTGCCCAATATAAACATATTGGTTAAAGAGGAAAAAAATATACATTTCTTAATAAATTTAAGGCAATCAGAGACGTGAGGTATTATTTTAAAAAACTATTTTAAAACTTAAGCAAATGTTAAAATAAAATTTTAGTGGAAATAGGTAATTTATTATAATAAAGTATAATACCCAAAATCACCACAAGAAACTGCAACAGTAACATAATAAAAATCAAAACTTGATGTTGACTGACAACATGAAATTAAATTTTAACCACCTTAACAGGAAAAGTCAAATTCATTTGCTTCGGAAAATATTCAAAATCGGAATAGTACAAAAAATTTTCAATCCATATCATCAGCCAGAAAAAACGGATATCTAAAAAAAACTAGAGGAAAGAATTATTACTGCTACATATGAACGTTTAAAGGTGAATTCTAATTGAGCTTTCAAAGATGTTTTAAATTTGAAATAGTTTTGACGAAAAAAAAATACGTAATTTAGCAGGGAAAAAATGGAAAAATATTATCCAATGATCTTCAACCTTTTGGGCCTAAATTTGGTTGTAAGACAAATAATGTTTTTAAGCAAATGAATCAAATTATGGGAAAAAACTTTTGAAATTTATGAGAAAAATAGAAAAATAAATTTAAAATGATAGGCCTAATTTCAAAGGTTAACTTAAATGTAACTAAAATGCATTTAACATATTAAAATACTTGGAAATTATAACCTGAAACCTATCCGCTAACAACTCAACAAGTAGATTTTCTGGCAAAGCACAACTATAGAATTCTTCTGGTATACCACTGGGACCACACGTAATATCAAGTTTCTTTGGAGAATCATTCGCTAAAGACACTTCCATTTGTAGGTTAGTAGCCACTGGCAGTGAGTGCTTTCTCACACGATTTGTAGGTGATAATGAAGAATGCTTGTAGCCAGCACTCTTAGTAGTAGGCATAACAGCTGTGAGGCCAAAGTTGACATTACTTTCAGCAACACTAGCTGATCCCTGTTTAGGTTCTGTACTTGCTTGATATTTCATTTTATTGTTGGGATTAGCTGAGCTACAAAGTTCTCTTATGCGGTTTGCTGAAAAAAAAATTAAGTAACAAAAGATGGAAAACAGCAATAATACTAAAAGCACTAAGTATACAATTACTCAGGCATGGAAAAAAAGAGTAGAGATTCACAAGACCAAAAAAAAAAAAAAAACAGCAAAGAATCGCTGAAAAATTGACAAATTATCATACTTCAGAAACATAGCTTTTTTTTTTCTAATTGCGTCCAGGAATATAACTTCAGTAGTAATATTAACAAAAAAAATTTTTTCATCTTTTGCACTGTCTCCTCAGGGAATGATAGCTACAAAAAACTCAATCAAAGAAGTATGAGGAAATAAAAAAAATGCTAATTTTGTGATTAAAAACCCACTGATACTCTCCTGGTGTTTCTAACACCACACTATCCAAACTATCTAATCAATTTACCACCTTTTTTAACCAACCAGGAGTACTTATTCAACGCATTGAGATTTATCATATGATATAAATATGCTAACCAGTAGAAGTAGATCCACTTTGAATTGCTTGGAGAACAATGCCATCAATAGAAAGCAATGAAGCATCAAAAAAGTCAGCTAATTGTGTAGATGTTGCAGTTTTTCCCGAAAATGGAGCTCCATGAACAACAATACAAATACCACGTCGACTTCGTGCAGCTTTCCCTTCGCTACTGATGTCAATGCCCAGATAAGATGCAATAGCAGCCGAGGCAGGAGTTATTTCTAAATTACCAACAATTTTTTCTGTAATAAAGAATACATTATATATTATTATCAGATAAATATATAACAACAGCAGTGTTACAAAATTCAATTAAATTGATTGTTGAGGTAATATCAAATACCCAACAAACCACACAATAAAACTTTTTAAATTTTACTTACCTAAATTTAGAATAAACTTTTTAGCAATAAAAAAGAACAGGAAAGAGCATTAAACTGATAGATAACAAATCATAGTTGTTTTTTATGAAATATAAACAGATAAAAGCCAAAAATGTATGAATTATACAAAATTTCCCTCTTTTGTGGTATTTTTTTAGGATAACTTTCAGGAAATTAGCTTCCACAAGTATTTTTGAAAATTCTATAATATATTTCACAACTTCTTGGTTTTGTTTATTGGGCAAGTTCACTGATAGTTTCTGTTCAATTTACCTCAATAACATGTTAATCTCTTTTTCATGGAAATTGAGGCATTGATTATAATTTGCAGCCAGTTTATTTTATATTCAAAGACCTACACAGAGCATTCAGTCTGTTAAGTTTTATCATACTTTTTACATACTCACATAAAAAAAAGGTTTTACAAGTATATAAATATATGTATTTCTGAATGACAGCAATCATCTATATGATGCAAGCAAAACCAAGCATAACATAAACATGGTAGATTTAGATGTGAGATTCACATTGCAAATTTAGAACTACAATGATTTTCCAGAAACATCTAAGAGTTGATTTTAACAAAGCATTTAAATATAAGTCAAATTTACTATTAAAATATTGGTTTAAAAACTTGAAAATTGTTTACAGTATTTTAATTTTTTCTATACTTGAAAAAATATTTATAATTTTCATTATTAGGAAATAGGCGTTTATTGCAAAAAAATAAATATCAAATCTGTTATGATATAATAATACTTTTAACTCTTATGCAACCAAACAAAATAAATAATAATATTTCACATCCCCTGGTAGAGTACTTTTTTGAAATTGATTAATTATTTATTTCAAAATTTTTGAGCACTTAACATAATAAACATTGAAAGGAATTTCAAGAAAATTTTAAACTTTAGATCCAAAATGACTGTATTTGGGGCCAGTACCAAAATAAAGTCTAAAATCAGGATTTTTAAAATGTCTTGCATCATTAGTTACTTGAAGAATTGCTTTGGCATGAAGATTTTTGTTGTAAGGTTATAAACTCAGCCACTTACACCTAGAAAAATATAGAATGTACGACTTCATGCATTACCCAAATTTTAAACTACCAGACTCAAATTTTAAAAAAAATTCTAAAAGTTTATTTTTAAACCTAAAATAATAATAAGAACGAAAGACTGTGACAGGTGGACACTATGGCCCTCTCCCTTCATAAAAAACTCACAGAAATAAGAATCAACATACTTTAAAGAAAATTTCAGAAACCTCATTTTTTGGTGAGTTTATGACAGGTTGCCTTTGGTGTCAAAATACGCCTTCTATTTCCATGCAAAATTAAAAAAATTTTAAACAGGTGGATAATCATATTCATATCAAAAGAAGCCTTATTGTCCTCTAATTTCAAACAAATTAAAAAAAAAAAAATAATAATGGCCAGGTTTGAAAAAAAATTTCATTCAAAAACTTCAATTTTGGTAAAAATAATTTTTGTAAATAATTTGCTGTATTTGAGTCAAGTACAGAAATTGAAAAGTGTCACTTTTCTTAATTATGATGCTATAACTTCACATAAAATTTCAGAAAAATACTGATGAATGGTTACTAAGAAAAAGCGTTTAGAAAGGACAAAAAAAAAGGATGAATTTATTGATAAGGCTCTATCAACTGCACCGGAGTCCAAAAAGTACAACTTTGACAAAGTAGATTACAAAATTTAAAAAAAAAAAACATACCATGACTTCCCAATGTGTTAATAGTCATCTTTGAAACATCTGGTGAAACTGCTTTGTTAACAGTTTCTGTGCTACTTGAGGTAAAATGAAACTCCGATGTTTCTTCTTTGATGGGCTTCAATTCAATTTTTGTTTTCTCATAATGGGAGATAAGTTGCTTGGGAAGACCCTTTCCTGGTACACGTGGAGGTAATAAGGTCAAATTAAATTCGTCATAATCATTTATAGATCGGAGCACCTAAGTAAAAAAAAAAAAAAAAATTCTAAATAATAAGAAGTTTCTCTGTTACTGAACACTTCTTGAAGCCTTAAATATTTTCAGATTTGCATTCTACTGTTTAACTCTCTGGGTAGTGTGGTTTTAATAACAAATTGAGGATAAAAACTGTTTAGTAGATAAAAAATTTAATGAACACCAAGTTACAAGCCAAAATTTTCAAGCAAAGGTTAATACAGATATTTTTTTTTTGAAGCTTTCTTTTACACAGTTTGATATGAACCAATTAAATATATATGTAAACCAACTAAATGTAAAAAACATTATTTAATGACATTCATCAAAAATACATCCTGAACTTCTCACCATTATGCTTTCCAGATTCTATAGCTTCACCAAGCGTGCAATTAAAACCATAGATTATAAAACTTAGAACTCTTTGTTATTTATTATCAATTTATCTATTCTGGTGCATATCATATAAAAATGGTGAATATTTGTTTGCAAGGAGAAAACCGAAAAATAACTAGTAGACAGAAAATAAATCAAAAACCATAAGACCCAAAAGAAGCAAATCACACCTGGAAAACAGTTAAAATAGGTTATTTAAAGGTTTGCTCATGATTTTATAATTAGCCATCTATGATTTGATTTGTAAGAAAGTGAAACAAAGTTCAAACCAAAATTGTCATTGTTCATGTGGATCAAAAAAGAATATTTGACTTATTTCCAGATAAAACTTTGCGTATCAAAGCAATATTTGCAAAGAAAGCTAAATATTGTAAAAAAGTTGCTGCAATAGGAACTGCATTAAAATGCAGGGAGCTACTACAAATAAAAAATTTTTTGAAGAAAAAAAAAATTAAAAACAAAATATGTTTAAACTAGGTAGAAGGTAAATAAAAGCAAATAATTAGCTGATTAGTTGGATGCATTTGCTACACGTAATTACGCAAATATCTCCCAATTAAATGAATTTTAAGGTGAATGACTCATGGCAATGTCAAAATAAATAAAGATACATACAGAAGTTCTAAACAGGTTAAAAATAAATAAGAAATCAATAGACATGATTTTTTTTTTTTTTAATTGCTTCCTGCAAAGGCTAGAAGCCACTACTAGGCAGGAAGCTAAATAGGAGTTAAAACTAAAACTTATTGCACCAAAGAGTTATTCATAAACTGAGTGGGCGATACTCGGATTTGAACCCATGATCTTGTGGTTTGGAGTCAGATACTCTACCGACTGAGCTATCTGGGTATATTTAATACATATATTTACTGCTCAGTATTTTACCCTATAGCTGCTTAAACGGCATAAAGCCTATATTCTCAAAAATTCTCTAAATATTGTAATTTTTTCTTGGTTTCCTTAATTGTCATGGAGTCGAAAAAAAAAAAAAAAAAAAAATCGTAAAAAACATCAAAGAAAGGATGATAACATTTCCAATTTGAGAGACATAAAATAAAGCTATCATCAGTCAAGAAAATGATTGCCAAACTTTATTGCAATGCTGTGTAACAAACTCTCATTCAAAAGACATAAAATTATTATGGTGTATAAGTATTTTATATGAGAGAAATAAAGCAAAGCATTTAAAAAGTGTATTAAAATATCCTATCAAATTGGTAATTTTTAATAAAACGATATAAATAATTATTAATTGACTAAAGGATTCCTGAAAATTAAATTAATTTTAACAAAAAAATCACAGTTATAAATTTCTTAAACAAAGTAAAGAAAAAAAATTTTCTTCAAAAAAAAATTTCATTCCATGAGCCTGAAAAAATGGTTTAAAAACCTTTAGAAACACAACACATATTTTCAAACTAGACTATTTCAGAGACCACAGAGTATCGACAAGTATCACTTAAAGTTTAAATGGCTATAATATTTTGAAATTAAGCAAAATTAAAAAAAAAAAAAAGAAAATAACAGACAGATTTTAAGCAGAAAAGAAACTAAACAAATGTTATTACATTTTCTTCTTCCAAATACTCCTTATCAAATTCCAGTGAATAAAATTCTATTGGGAACGAACATGGGTTTGTAACTTTCACCATAACTTCATCTTTGCCACAATATGGAAGAATCGGTCCAAATGTAAGCATAGTGTTATCAATTTCAATATATGGCTCTTTCCCAACACCTTTACATGTAACTGAATATTTTTTCACACTTTTAAAGAGGTTAAGATACAATTTCTCAGAAAATTTTCCCTGAAAATTAATAATCATAATACATCATAGTGAAACTAATAAAAGTGAACACAGTGTAACCAGGAATCTTGGAAACACCATGTCCAAGCAAAGTTATAAAAGGCAATTTTCTTAAAAATATATTATAAAGATACGTTATTGTTTTTTTACAACTTTGTTTCACCGCTTAAAAGTTTATTTGATTGAGAATATTCATAGCACTAACAAAACAGCCACAAAAACCAATGTAAGTTTTACTAAAAATATTTTTTTGAGTAGTTAATATTTTCATTTTAAAAGAATCAAAGAATTTATAAAAAGGTTATACTAAATAAAATTTTCTAATAAAAATCTAAAACTAAATTTCAGAAAAAATAATAAAAAGATTTTGAAGCATAAATTGAATAATATGAAAAAAAGGTCAATGCATAGAATTGTGTACAAAAAATGTTGGGCCAGGTATTAAGTCTAATTATAAACAATTAAAAGAAGCTGATAAATTTTGTATGAAAAACAAAAATTTGATATCCAAATACCGATATTTTAACCTAAACTTCTATAAATCATCTCGAGTGAGCGCATTAAATCAAAATATTATACACAAATCATAATTTATTATAACTTATCATGATTTATATAGCAAATGAAGTTTAATGAGCATTTATATTGACGACACTTGAAAAAAATAAAACTGAAAAGAAACTTTTAATTTTCTCTTTATCCCAATAAAACTTTTTAAATGAACTTTGTATGCATTCCCTTTTTATAGACCATTTTAATATTTTAAAAGTTTTCTTTTAAGCTATCAGGACATTTCTATGACCAAATTTAAAAATGGTTTGGATTCAGAAAGGAGTTTATAACTAAATTGAGGATTAAATAAAAAATTACAACGCATTTTTAAATTCAAAATCATTTTCTGTACTAACTATTATTTCTGTCACAATATATTTTCAACTTCATTTAATTTTATAAATAATCAGTTGGATGAGTTCCTCTCTAAAATTTTTTAGAACTTTTGTTGAAAACGTAATTTGAGCTAAATTCAAATATTTCACTGAAAAATACTTTTATCGCCTAAAAAAAACTAAATCATTACTTCGCCTGTTGGCATAAACTTGACTTGGATATTCAACTTTTGATTAGGTAGCATGCAGGCTCTAGAAGGCATAATTTCAAATATTTTCGCCTGAGGAGACTCACTCTTGATCTTCTTAACAAGATAAAGTGGAATAAATTTCTTCACCTATAAACACATTTTGTTTAATAAATTGTTTCATCTAATAAATTCAAATGAATTTTTATACTGCCTGCAATTACTTATACAATTACTTATAATTAATTGCAGCTGCAATTACTTGCAATTACTTGCAATTGCAATTGCACTTGCGACTGCAATTGCTATTCATAAAGATTTGATAATCCATCAAATCGAAAAAACTTTATTTAATTGATTCAAGAAAATAAATTAAAAGCTACCCTGTGAAGTATATTTATAACATGTGATTAAAACTGCGTGCAAAAGAAAAAAAATGGCAAAAAGCAATAAATTTTTAAAAAACCTTTAGTTGATTGTTAGATGATTGTCACTTCAAATTTCATTCTCCTTAGTGTTAGCTTTAAACTTAACATTTAAACTTATTTCTTCCACAGTAAATTAAAAACAAAATGATCACCTGTTTTTGAAATAGTCAACACACCTAAATTTTTTTCTAATATAAAATAATTTCACCAGAATCTAAAAGCATGCTTATGGGAAAAACCCAGGGTTTTAAAGACCATATATAATAAGACAATATATCCCAAAACGTTATTCTCTTACAAGCGTATTCTTACATGCTTATTCCTGCATACATATTCTTGCTTGCATATTCTGCATACGTATTCTTGCATGCATATTTTTTCAGTAATTTGCAAAATTAGCTGAAAATTTGATTCATCTCAAAACTAACAGTGCACATAAAAATACAAATTAAATTTTTTATACAATAAAAACAACCTGTTTGACTTCTTCAAGTCTTTGACAATCCCATTCACAACTAAACATAAAAAATAACTTGATATACAACAAGTTAACACTTATTTTAAATAAATACAGTTACTTCTGAGTTGCTTCGAAACTTAATTTGTGGTGATAAATTTTAGTCAATATTAACACCAGGTTCTGTTACTAAAAATTCTTGATTAAAAGATATCTAGTTTCAAATAATTAAAAATATTTTAATCTTCAAGTCAAATTTATCCTAGTTTGGCCAATAAGCTTAAATTCTTTTCACATATCATGCCACATAACACCTTTACTCTATTTCTCTTATCGAGCATGCTTGATACTGAAAAGTAAAATCAGTAGTTTTCTTATACAGTAGCCAATTTAATAATCATTATGGTTTGCAGTGTAATTTATGAGTATGATCTAATTAGTAAAAAACACTATAAAGAAAAGACATCTTCTGAAAGATAAGCCAAATATGTGGTTTTGATTATATAAAAATATTAAACAAAAAAGAAGCCATCCCATTTATCAGCTTTAATTGCGCATATTTTTTTTATAAAAAAACTTAGTGATTGATGAATTTAAAAGTTTATTTTAAACTCAAATCTTTATACAAACAGTCTGTAGGATTTAAGGTCGAATTTGAATGACCACCTGCCAAATAATAACCGAGTTCTGAAGAATTAAATTTATGTAAAAAATAATTTTATCAGAGCTTTCAAGGGTTTTATCGAAATCTTCCTGTTAAAAAAAAAAATGGTAAAAGCTAAATCAAAAGATATATCCCACAGAATTTCTTAGGCTAAAAACATGGAACAAAAATTTGAAAAAAAATCTAAGTGATAATTTTGGATTAATTGTTTAAACAGCATTATTTAAACCAAAATCATGCTACTTCAGACCAATGCCTACATGACCAAAACTGAGCAATAATGATAGTCTATATACTATAATGTAGTCTATAATGGCACCATCTTTACTTAGTCTGAATAACTTCATAAGTAAAAAAAGTTTTAAACAAGCAAAAATTGACTGGGCTCCTGAAGTATTAAGTAAAATATAATATTAACTACCTTTTTTAATTAGTTTTTCCAAAGAGAAATTTTTGAAGTCTTAAAAAAAAAGATGGGTGACATGTTCAATATTATAAAAAATATTATTGAGAAATATAATCCAAAATTTAAGCTTAATAGAATTTCTAAAAGTCAAACTAAAAACTAATTTTGAGACTTTTTTTTGGGAATATTTGCCCTGCCCAAAAAAAATGTGCAAAATGGCTGACATACACAATACATTACACTACCATACGTATAAGCGCAGATAGAGGTAACATTGACACATCATCTACGCATGGGTGAAGCAAAAACGTCGTCGATTAATGACACATATATGTCATTTAACTACACTTCATCGATGCTTATGCGTAGGGCTAAAATTTACTAATTCCTTTCGCAAGTCATCCCCATACACCCTATGTGTCCGACATATTAAATAGTCAAATCCCGAGAATAGTTTTATTTTTCATTCAAATTAACTTCAAACTATATCAAATCTAGCGAGTGGTTGGAGTATTATTCTTTCAATTCTTTCTCAAAAATGAACGCCCTGGTTTGCCCTATATATTAAAAATTTTTATTCAACAGATAATTAATAGGTATTATCCGCTTCATACTTAATTCACTGGATAATTTTGAAATATCCCTATGTTTATTATACAGTTTAGATTTTTTTGTTCATAAATAATTAAATATAGAAGATAATTTTTATTTATTCGCTAGCGTTTTATCAGCCAAACTTTCATTTTATACGCAACAATCTTTCCTATCGTTTTTGACATTAAATATCTGCCGAATAATAACAGACGGACAGTTAAGAAAGTTCAGAAATAAAAAAACAAGAAGTGTAAGAGTCAACATACCGGCAATGTGTCTGGTGTATATTTAATCTACGCTACTGAAGATTATATGCACATAAGTGTAGATGGCCTACAGGTAAATGTAGATTGACTGCACGTAAGTATAGACTGTCTACACATAAATCTAAACAGCCTACACGTAAATGCAGATTGCCCACAGATAAGTTTAGATGACCTACACAAGTGTCGATTACCTAAACATAAATGTAGTAGACCTCTACACATAAGTGTATATAGCCTACGCATAAGCGTCAATGAAGTATAGATGAACGACACATTTGTGTCGTTGATTAAGACAAAGATGACACTATTGTGTCGCCCATGTGTAGATGATGTGTTGTTACTGCTATCTACGCTTATACGTACGGTAGTGTTAAAAGTGAAATTTCCTGATATAATCCTTAATTTTAACATAAACAGAGTCTAAATTTTGGGCAAAAATCAAAAAATACTAATTTCATTCTTTTTTAGGGCATAATATTTCCCAGGCTTTTGAGTCTTTTTGGGCATGCTTGCCCCATTAAAAAAAAAAGATTGCCAACATGCCCAATATATTAGAAAGGATATTTCCTGATATAATCTAAAATTTCAGAATATTTAGAGTATAAATTTTAAAACACAAAAAACATGAATTTAATTATTTTTGGGCCATGGATTAGGCCTAGGCCCAAAAACAAGAACTCTGTTCAGGTGGTCATATGAGTCAAAACATCCCTACTATGACCCTCTAACTTTATGCAAAAAATTAAATAAAGATTTTCAGAAAAATAGACAAATACCTATTTATAGTCACCACATCCAGCTAACAAGAATTTTTTGGAAAAATCAAGCTTCTACAATGTCTAGCCCTTATTGACATCTAATGGATTTGAAGAAAAACTAACAGTTCCATGGATGAAAACATGAGCAGGAGTGTTATAGCAGGAGTGATAATTTATAGGATACCTGACGGCTAATGCTTAGAAATACATTATCTTAAAGACCAAAATCAGTTTATCTAAAATGGGCTATATTTATGTAGTTTTAGGTCCAGTTTCAATAACAATATATAGGTCATATTAGAATATATGAAACTACATAAAATACTTGTATTAAATTTTTAGTGCTTTTCTTAATAAATGCACTTCATACCTACTATGAATAACTTATGAGACACTAGCACGTTTTATGAATAACTTACAGTGCACTAGTACGTTTTATGATTAACTTGTGGTACACTGATATGTTTTTATGAATAACTTACGGTACACTAACGGTATTGTGTATCTGAATAGTAAAAACTTTACATTGCCCACACAACACCTAACCAAACTCCAAATTTTCTGTTGATAAACTGATTTCAGGTATAGAAACATAAGCTTTTAAGCAAAGGTTTACAATAGGTCCATTCAAGATCTACATCAAATAACATAAGAAAACAAATTAAAAAACAAACACCATTTATTTATATAATAACAATTTCACATATGCAAACTAAACCATCTGTTGTGACGACAGTTCCAGTACTACTAAAAGAAATATTCATGATGCTTTCATGGATTTTGAATTAAAAAGTTCTTTTGTTGAAGTTTTCTAAGCATCTAGTAACAGAAACCCCATTTACCCTAATCAGTTTTAGTTGATTAAATTTTTGGATTAAAGTAAATTTTTTCTAAAATTTGCTTTTTATAACAAATCCAATTTTAATTTCAGTCCACATGCACGCAACATATGTATCGGTTGCATAGATTAAAAATTTAAGTGATGATTGAAAATACCTTTATTGGAAGAATAGCCTCAACAGGTCCAACAGTTAGATCTGCTGCTTGTGGATTAAAAATAATTTCAAATTCAAGTATTTCATGTTGTGGAAATCCTTTAACTCGGTTTAAATCCACATAAAAACCTGTTCCATATATGCATCGATGGTCAGCTTTAAAAGTTGCAGGAAATACACCTCCATTTATTATTTGACATGTCTGTCGTGCAATCGAACTGTGTATAACATAACCAAAGTCAAGTACATATTCAAGTAAAGATGGCCTGAAAATATAACATATTTAAATAATTTTATTTAAGCATTCTGTTGTTTTTTTTGCTCTTAAGCAATATTTTTTACAAATTAACAAATTTATCTAAACTTGATATAATGTAATTTAGCAAATAAATTTAAGTTTTTATGAGATGCCGCATCATATGGTTATTGCTATGTTTGTCCAAAATATACAATACACATCTTTATTTAAATTTTTTTTGTGGCCTATGAAAAGGTGTCACAGCCATACCCAATAACGACTAGACAATGGCAATGTTGATATTAGGCTTACTTGATTTATAGCGATATAGAAATAATGAAATAATTCACTCTGCTGTTTCTAGTAAGTTTTATAAATAACAGCAATTGCAAATTTAGTGGATAAATTTTAAAATCTTAGCTAGTTTTAAAGTGATTTCTTGGTTTATTTCTAACAAATCTGTTTAAGTTTTAGTACTTTTATTGAAAATATTAAGGCATATTTGGGAAGAGTTAATTAAAAATACTCATTAGGGAGATAATTTTTAAGTTCATCTGTGAAGTCTTATTTACAGCATGTACAAAATGGTTACCGATTTTTGCCAGTAATTCATTGTTAAAATTTTCTTATAAAGGGAAGGAATAACAGAGTGCTATCTGCTTTTTGTAGCCACAAAAAGAATCACAACAGCAAATTGAAAAAAAGCTTTGAAATCAAAAAAATAAATTTCAGCAAAATCTCTCTTTTTTATTGCAATAGAACGTATTCAAATGAAGCTATAGAGCAGGAGAACAAAAGAAATTTATAGACTCTAAATAAGCTAGATATCAGCAACCACAATGTTTGAAACAAGAATTTTTATTTATGTTTTTTTTTTTTTTAACACTCATCCAGTAAAAAATAAATTTTAATATGTAAAAATAAAAGTTTTTACTTTGCCTTGAATCTTTTTCCTGACTTAGATATAACAGTAGAAGTAGAATTTGTGAAGGATATTCTAGACCTTTCTAATGCAAATTCCTTTACTTCAAGACGATCAATTTCAGCTTGAATTGCCATAAACTCATTCTCTTCCTGAAAACAAAATATAATTAAAATCCGTTCTTTTTACATTTTATTAGGATTGGCTGCTAGCCAGCTTGACAAAAAAATATTAAATTTATTTTCACCAAAACAGAATTATAATGATTCCTCCATAGGGCCGTAGAATAAAGGCCTACCATCATAAATGTTTGAAACAAAGTGAGTAAAATATTGCGTTGAAGGTGTTTTAGATTATACTAGGCAGTTAATTTCTTTTTAAAAATACACAAAGGCAAAATAAAATCTACGATAGCAGATAAAATTGATGAAGCCATCAAAAAATATTTCACAAGGTTGTTTTAAAATACTCTACTAACCAAACTAAACAAAGGTATTTTTCTTGTTTTTCCTTTTTTTAGTTTTTGTTTTGAAATTTAATACATCAAATTTTCAATCTATTAAATATCGAGAGGCTGCTCATTTAAGTGAGTTCATGACATATACCCCATTATGAACAAAATTTCATCTTAAAACTTTAAAATCGACACTTTGAAAATAACAAGGGCTAAAAACGATATTCAGGACAATTAATCCAATATTAAATACACTAATTTTAATACACTACTTTCTGTACACTGGAATATATTTTCAGAAAAAAAAAAATCTGTTTTTGACAGAATGAAAACTTGTTATAAATCAAACAAAATATTTTTAACTCACAAAATTGAAACTTGAAAAATGATTTGCTGTCAAACTGCAAAAAAATTGGTGAAATCTCTTACCACATCTTGCTCAGACATTTCCATAACATTTGTTGATTTATTCAAATTATTAAGAGCTTCCGTATACAACTTTTGATATTTAGGAGATAAGTCATCTTTAGGTAAATTCAAAAAAACATGTGGAAACACTCCAACCCCACTCACTGAAATATCCTCAGCTGGGAAATGAGCAACTTGGATCTAAAAATATTAAATGAAAACTAAATGTACAATGAAGTAAAAGTCTAGTGTGCACTTTCTGTAAAATTACTTGCCAGAAATTTTGATTAACAACTTATTGTAAAAATCTATATATACTGTCCTTTTATTACTTATTTTTTGCTTGGGACAAATTTTTTTTTTTTGTTTTTGAAATTTAAACTGAAAATTAGGGCAATGACATTATAAAACTATTTAAATTTTGATAAATAGCATTGCTAACCAAGTTTAATATTAGCAAAATCTCCTAGATGTCATCAAAATAATTCTTACTTTCATTTCCATAAAAAAAAAAAGCACTTTCAACAAAACAAATTGAATGGAGATCTCTATAGCTTGAATCACATTTAAGCAACCCCAGGAATATTGTATGGTATTGTATTAATCCCTGAATACAACGATTTTATCAATATTAGAAACAACCTTTTGTAAAGAAAATTCGCAAAACTTGCTTTACCGAAAAATCAAATTGCAACAAGAATTTATGTTCAAAGAAGGTACTAGAACAGAATCTATCTGAACAGAATCTGTGCCTTGAGCACGTGTTAATTATCAATGGCCATCGAATAAATTCTATTGCTTGGAAAAAGTTTTTGGTAAGACAAGACAGTTCCCCAGCCAAGTGTGTTTATATTTTGGTGAAAAATTTGACTTACACCTTTTGGTAACATATCACCACCAAGAAAACCAGACCCCTTTCCCCTGCATATTTACCCCTCGCTTATTTGGGATCTAACAGTAGATTTATAATAACAAATAGTTAGAGAAGACACATTTACGTGAACCAATGATGTACTAGAATAGATATTTACTTCAATGATAAACAATAGCTGCCTTCTTGAAAAGTTTTACAGGAAGGCATGTAACAAAAATAAATAATTACTTGTATATGATTACAGAACTTCTCGGGAACCTCAGGTGTAAACGATAAAATAAGCTTTACTAATTTTCCAGCTTGAACAGTGCCCTGAAAGTGAATGAAAAGATGATTTTTGATATTTTTGAGCATATAAAACAAATTTTAACATGTACTAAAATTCTCAAAAAAACCATTTAGTTGTATATCATTTGTATTTCTTATATGAATATCAAAAAATTAAATAAACTACCCAGGAATTTAAATGATGCTATTTATTGTTTTTCCATACTAGGAGATCTAATATAAAGCAAATATCTTTTTAATATAACATTTAATATAAAGAACATATTCACTGGAGTAAGCTTTGTGGTGATCAGAAGTATGATATAAAACTTTTGAAATTGCACTGAAATAAAAGCTTTATGACCTCAAGTATGGTTTTGAGCTCCACCAATGCCACTTATCATTGTTGAACCTTGATAGAATTGTATAAACCCAAAAATAAAGCTACACAAAAAAGCTCACTTTAGGTTCACCTGAAGACAAATCAAATATTTCTTTTTAATCACAAATCCTTTTTTTCCAGAAAATTTTTTTTTTGACAAACGGCATGGGCTCAAAATTATAGCCGAAATTATCCTTTGCAGTAGAAATAAAAATGTACTACCCAATGTGCTGTGGCTTTGCGAATATTATCTGAAGAAAACTTAAAATAAGATAATTGTTAAATAAAAGATAACACAGTAACAAAAGTTTGAGAATGTTATGTAGCATTAAAAGAAATTCAATGAAAAATTTACTATTACCTCAATTTTCTCTACATTATAAGAAGACAAAATTGATATTATTATTTATAAAATTTATATAATATACAATATTTAAATTATATATTACCTTTTGCGGAGAAATATTTATACTTCCAAGATCAGCTTTAACGTATTCAAAATTTTTTACTTTGAAATCAAATTGAACTTTTCCAAGGTTTCTTAGCTCTATCTCATGCAAGCATTGTTGGTCGTATTGCTGAAAATGTCCATAAAAAAAAAATCAGTAAAAAAAAAAAAAGCAAAAATTTATTCTTTTGTGTAATAGAAACTCTTTATCAGCCTGGACAGAACTAATTAACTTGACATTTCTTCATAAAATCTCAATACAGCAATTAATCTTAACACCATAATATAATGAGGCAAAACCAAATTTATTGCTAAAATTGAAAAGTAATACTAAAGTTGATAATACAGCAATGTCTATGCCTAATGTGTTCTTGTTTGATTAGGAACTAAGATTTCATCTCTAAATTCTGAAGCTCTAAACTCAAAAGTCTGAAGTTAAACCTAAAGTCTGCCTTTTAGGGGTATGTAAACCTCAATTTTAGGGATACGTAAGAATCCAACATTTCTAAGCTGGAGATATTTTAATTCTGTAACAACAAATCCTGTTAAAAATGAATTGCACAATCATTTATGATGACACGTGTGAACTGAATCAATCAAACAGTAAATAGCTTTGTCGCAGGATATTCAGAATAGACTAAGGGTCAATAGTTGAAATTTGAAAACATACAATAATTACCCAAGTAAATCGCTTTTTCTTCATTAATTTTTTCACATATTCTATTTAATGCATAAGTTTAAAGATTCACAGAATTACACATTCTAGTGCAGTGGCAAAAAAAATTTATATTAGCAGAATTCTCAATAATTTGACCAACTACTAGTATCTTTATAACTGAGTTACTCCTATTGCAATTGCAGTACTTAAGAAATGGAATTTGATACAATTTTTAATCATTATTCAAAAATTTATACCCAGAATTACTAAATCTGGGTAGAAATTTTGTTAATTCAACTAGCGTTATTTCAGATACTTGGACAAAAATATTAATTACTTTTTTTGCATTTCTTTATAATTGATGTATTGGCTTGCAATATTATAAAAGACTTGATAAAATTTGTGCCTGGCTTTGGATTTATTTTTTCACCATTTTGAATTTGATTTTCATAGTGTTTATAAAACGTAATTAAATCTCTTATATATAAAAATTTTATACTGACAATTTCATAAAATAGATTTGAATTTAAGAATTGCTCTTGAAATTCTAATTATATTACTATTGCAACATATTAGAGCATCAATTTAATTAAACGTGAAAGTAAAATACACCAACTTTTTATTACATTGTTTAAAACTCTCTTTCAAAGTACAGTAATACCACATAATAAATTAAAATAATACTTACAATGCATCCCACTTCAATATTTTTATTACTAATAGTGTATTTAACCAAGGAAGCTTGTCCGCTCATCAATAACTTATAACTAGGACCTCCAACAACACTACACATTGCAGTTGCTTGTGCTATGATGTTTGCGTGTCCATAGAAACTGAACTGAAAAAGCTGGCTCTCTGAAGATTTTAAACAACCAAATAATGGAATTATATCAAATACCTATAAATGAAACCTCAGTACATTTATATAAAAAAAAAAACAAAAATAACAGAATCGGAAAAGTGTCTATTTGGGGCAAAGGGTTCCCTCTATAAATCACTATCTTAGAGCTTAATTCGATAAAAAGCAACAAATAGATTTGGAGAAAAATTCAAAAACGCCCATGTATGAACCCTAAAGCAAAGATATGAGATTTTAACAGGTAACTATGCCAGAGATTCTGACAGGTAACTATGCCAGAGATTGTGACAGGTAACTATGCTAGAGATTCTGCCAGAAACCTATGCCAGAGATTCTGGCAGGTAACTATGCCAGAGATTCTGACAGGTAATTATGCTAGAGATTCTGGCAGAAAACTATGCCAGAGATTCTGACAGGTAACTACGCCAGAGATTCTAACAGATAACTATACCAGAGATTCTGACAGGTAAATATGTCAGAGATTCTGACAGGTAACAATATCGATCAAAAAAGCTCTCCATGATCATTTAACTTAAAAGTTAAAGAAAAAATAACAATGAACAGATTTTGGGAAAAATACAAAAAATTGTGTTGACCATACAAGAGAATATTCAAGTTCCATACCAAAAATTAAATTTTATTAATAGTTTAATTTCCTTCTTCATTTATGCTTATGGGACCAAATAATTTTGAATGTCCACTGCTAAATTTAGAGGAGTCTTTTAAGATGACAATAAAGTATTAATAGATGTGAAAAATAAATAATAATGGCTGTTTTTAAAATGCAAAAAATACTTACTTCTTCTACCCCAATGTTAACCAAAGGTACTTTCAGCACACTTGCAGTTATTGCAGATAATTGCTCTTGTTTATCAGATATAGTCATATGTGAGTTATTTGAAATAAGCAAGACACTGCTAGCTTCAGAATTTGATTTATCTAGCTGGTTAAAACTATCACCACAATCATCACTTATCTCTATTCCTAAGATAAAAAATTATTACAGTTCAGTTGGGGAGAACATGGTATTTCCCTAAAGATTTATTAATAAAGCAATTGGGAGAATAAGGGAACACTATGAAAGATTAAGCCAATATAAATTTCCAAAAATTGATTTCTTCTGCCACTTCAGGAAGCAGGGGTGCTATAGCTTATGCCTGGAAAGCCATAAATTTAAATCAAATTTTAGATAAAACTACTTTTAATAAAATCAAAAATATATTGGGACATTTAAAATTGGATACCCAAATTTTCTGACATAGATAAAAGCTTCAATTTAAAAAAAAGATAATAATAAAGCAAGTCTTTAAGTCGCAGGTGCTCAAGCGTTAACTATCTATTATTCTTGTGACATAAGCCAGCTTCCTAAATTTTTTTTTTTTTCATTTCAATACCCTACCGCCAGCCATTCACGCATTAAAGCCATTTTTAAATGCAAACATAAATTGCCAAAATGTTTATTTTAAGTTACAACTTTGATTCTGTTCCAGCAAGGCTTTTTGGATTACACTAAATTGTACGGCAAAGCGTGTTTCAAATATTGTGGCATATTTGAAAGGTTATAAGCTAAAGTTTCTAAAAAAAATACAGAAATATATAGGGTGTAAAAAATATGCAACAAATGCAGTATATAAAGCACTTTTATGTCAGCCTTATTTGATATATCAATGATGCAATACCTTCATCTACCTCTTTCTCTTCAAATGAAATTCCATGCTGTATAAAACTCCATGAATAATTGACATCAAGTGGAGAAATATTAGTGACTTTAACAGTTCTCACATGTTCAGTATCATTCAGTACAGAGTCAAAATCAACCTGAAAAAATCGGCTAAAAATATTAATTGAAAATTATCTCAAAAGATTTATAAGGTTAATTTTGTATCCTTTTTATACCGTTCTGGAAGTCAAACTTACCAGTTAAATATTAAGATAAATTTAACAAAGATTTCCTGAAGAGATGTCCCTGACATAATTGCAAGATAGTGATAGTAAAAGTTTTAAATATAGATACCCAAGAAATCAAAAATTTTCAGTGAATAAATTTTGAATTTAATAATTATGCATATTTTCACTGGAACAGCTAGTACTGTAATTAAAATGGGACATTCTTATAATGAATTTTCATTTTTTAAATATAATTTTAAATACATGAACTTAAAACTTAACAACTTTTTAAACATGCTAAAAAAAATCTCCTTATTAGCTTTATGATAGACTTTCTGTAGTCCTTCTGTGTGACAGCTGTAATTTATGAGCTGTACGTTGGAAGATCAGTAGCATTGTTTCAAATGAAATTTGATTTTCTTGAGTTTAAAGATTTTCCTAGAGTGAAAGTCTAATCATACAAATTTCTAACTAAGTATACTTTTAATAATAAAATAAGTCCTCAAGGCCCTTTTAGTCAAAAAATGGTTTCATAATGGGAGCTTATTTGAAAAAGTGGAGGCTAATTCCAGAGAGATTTTTGTTGATTCAGACAATTTTACAGGATTTTAAAAATAAAAATAACTCACTGTTGTAGTTTCAAACAATAAATTTGGATAGAACACTTCTCCTTTTAACTTCACGCTGTCTGTACTTGGATGATCTTTATACAATACTTTTAACTCTGACTCTACTGCCCAACTAAAGTTATCATTTCTATCATTGGGATCAAACTGAACAATTAAGTCCAATTCTTCATTCAGATCAAGAAGTACATCAATTTGAGATTTTGCAATTCCTTCACTTTTAAAAGCTTTGATTTGAAAAGGATATTTGGCATTTAAGGAAAATTTAAGGGGAAGCATTGAGATGTTTCTCAATGAAAGCTCCTTTGTTTCCAATGTTAAACAGCAGTCAGGAGACTGAAATTTGAAAAAATATTTAAAATAATAACAAAAAATTTTTTATTAATTAGGAGGAAAAAAAGTAAATTAAATAACATTTAATCTCAGAATAAATTATTTTGAAAAATCCCAGCGTGATTGCAAGTTAATTGAGTATGTCACATTAACTGTCCAACAAAGTAATCAACATAGAAATTGTGGTATGCAATCTTATAAAAGAAATATTTTAACTAAGAACAACACAGTTGAAAAAAAAATTTTTTTTCTTTTTTCATTATAATTAGAATGTCTCTGGACTAACTTCAATTACTTCAAAATCTAAATGAATTGCATATTTGAAGGTAAAACCAAAACATACTTATAAATTTGATTATTTATCAAATAGGCTGGTTACAGTATTCTTGCTAAACAGAGTAGAATTCTGCATAATTTGGTGTTAATCAAAGTTAATATTGACAAAAAAGCAACAAAAAAACAATTTAAATTTAAAATAATATATAACGGTTTCAGTTAATTTCATATTTATCAACTGAAATTGCAAAATTAACCCTTCAACCTTAATTATTACGCATTACATATTATATTATTATGTCATGCAAAAAATTTTATCCACGTACTATTACGCACACTGATTACTTTATTTTTATCTCATTGTGAGAACATGTTGTATGAATATATTGAATCAGAAAAAATTTTTTATTTTAAACAGATGAAAATGGGAAAAATCAAAAATACAAAAAGCTCACAAATTCTGAAATACATGAATGATTATGAGCCATTTACATCACGTGACATTCATTTATACGTTGCCACTGTTATTTACCATGGTTTTATTGCAAAGCCACATTTGCACATGTATTGCACAAATAGCATATTGTTCGTAACTCAAGGATTCAGGAAAATGATGAAACAAAATAAACTAATTTTACTGAGAAAATTTTACATTTTGTTGGTATCGATGAACTTGGTGATACTTAGGTAAGGAATGCAAAAATTAAGCGTGTTTACATGTATCTAATATGGCATTGAAAAGGCCTTGTAAAACTTGGATTTTCTGTAAATGAACCTCTTCTTCTATGGAAAGGAAGACTGAGCTTCAACCAATGAGTACATACAAAAAGAACTCATTTTGGTTTGAAATCTTTTGTTTGTACGGGCATGCACAAACACTGGATACCCATGGAATGCAGTAATTTATACAGGTAAAGAAACCAACGTCACCCATAACTATGAATACCATGCGATTGATATTTTTATGAATTTGGCTGAGGGTTTACTTGATAGAGGTCAATGTGTGTTTATCGATGACTAGTACACAACCATTGAGATTTGTCATGAGCTTATGAAGTGTTCCACTGATGTTGTGGGAACTCTTCATTGTAACTGAAAGTAATTACCAAAAAATGTAGCAAATGTGAAGCTTGCTGTCAATGATCGAAAAGTTGCGTACAAGCATCATAATGTGTCTCTATTGTCTTTAAGAAAAATGCGAAGTTTGCATGCTAAGAACATGTGTTCCAGACAAAGAATTGTTAGTAAAACATAAATGTAATGAGAAAATCATTCCAAAAGTAGTTGACGTATACAATAACAAAATGCGTGGTGTCAATCGCAGTGACCAAATTACCACATCACACTCTTGTGCCCACAAACGAGTGAAAAAGTGGCACAAAAAGTATTGAACACATATCCACAATCTATGCGTATTCAATGTTCAAATAATTCATGTTATGAAAAGTGAAAGTAAGAACCCTTTGTCATTCTGGATGAAACTGATCAATAATATTGTTTCATTTTATGGCTACGATGTGAACCCATTTAGACGACTACTGACAGTCCATTTAGATTGGTTCAGAGAAATTGCCTCATTAGTGCCAGCAACTGATGCCAAACATTCAGCACAAAGAAGATGCACTGTGTGTAAAAAGAAAGGTATACTTGGCATCAATATTCTGAATGTGATGTTGGATTATGCCCTGCTCCTTGCTTCAAACTATTTCACACAGTAAAATTATTTTAGAACATTGTATATAAATACTTTAATTTGATAATTACTGCATTTTCAGTATGAAATTATACTTCTCATTGGTTAAAATCTTTTTTGAGTCAAAATGTGGGTAAAGAGAAAAATTTTTTTAAAAAATGGAAAATTCTAAAAATAACTCACCTATTCTAGAACAGCCTAAAATTTTAATGTAACGGTTAAATGGTTTACAAAACAAGGAGTCAGTTTCTGATGTAGCACAGCTTCGACAGTACGCAGGTAGGAAACAAGTAATTTCAAATGATGTTATGCACCATCTTCTGATGAAAATTTAGATTAAACAATTCACAATTTGTATAAAAAATGTGTTATTTTAAATAAAATTTATCAATATATGCGAAAAAGATTAGTGAGAGAGTACCTAATAAAAATAATTTTCACCTTTACAAGTTTAAAGTAGATATTCTTATCTGAAAAACTTAGCAATGGTTCTATAAATATTCCAGTGATATCTACTGTTAATATCTTAGCTTTTCCAGTACTATTTCCAAAAATAGCTTGGCATATCATACGTTCTTTTACTTCTTGAGCTCTAAACAAACAATAAAAAATAATGATCTTTGTTATTAATATTAAATGAAATTAAAACCCTGAATTGGAACATTTAAATATATGCTTCCGAACTCTCTATAATTTAATCTAAAATTTAGTCAAACAAAAGATAAACTGCAAGTCTAGAAATTAAAATCCTGCTAAATATAATTACATATGGGAATCAAAATGAGTGTCCTCCATAAGTATAAAACTGATGAAATTTTAAATTAATGACATAAAATTTGTGTGGTATGACAAAAACAGCTCATTGACTAATAACACGTGAAGTAGTCTTTAGAATAGTTTGTACTGAATCCTGACCTGGATTCTGCAGACTAAGGCCCTCTTCACTAAAAATTAATGAGGTCCCCCAGCTTTCTTGGAATTAAAAAATTTTGATACCATTAACTTGAAAATGATTTATTGGAGTGAATCTAAAAAGTATTATTTTAAACACTACTTGTTCATATAATGCAATAAACAGAATTATCCATGCAATTAAAATCAATGATTTGCAACATATATATAAAAAATATATATATATATATATTATTTAATACATTTTTAAGCAATATATATATATATATATATATATATATATATATATTGATAACTTCAATAATGATAATGCAGCTGTAAACAAGTTTTTTTTTAAGAATCTAG
>JAUZNK010082565.1:0-13076 GCA_035046665.1 Euphysa ruthae | reverse complement strand
AACTCAATGGTGATAGTTGAAAAACCAAACCATGGGCTGAGGATTTGTTTAGACCCAAGAGACCTCAATAAAGCAATAAAGATAGAATACTTTCAGCTTTCGACGAGATATCAAGCTCGACCAGAGTATTCATAAAGTTGGACGCAAATAAAGGCTACTGGCAGATTCCACTTGACTAAGAAAGCATAGCATTGACAGCCTTCAACACACCTTTTGGGAGGTTCACAAGGCTCCCCTATGGAGTAGACTCCGCGCAAGAGGTATTCCACGAACGCATAAGCCAAAGCTTTGATCACATTCAACAGTTAGAGACAGATATCGATGACATTCTCATATGGGGTGAAAATCACGAAGATCACAACAGAGACCTCATCAAATGTCTGGACAGAGCCGATAAAATAGGCGTGACAATGAACATAAAAAAATGTCAATTTCGAAGAAAGGAACTGATATATCTTGGTCACAAGCTCACTGGTGTTCGACCTGATGAAGAAAAAATTAGAACCATAGTGCCACAAAAAAGGCGTACAAAGACTGTTGGGTATGATAGGATATGTTGGGAAGTTCATACCCAATCTTTCAGAAGTAACTGCACCTATGAGAGAACTCCTTAAAAAAAAACGGAATGGCACTGGGAGAAAAGGCATAATGAAAACTTCAAGAAAATAAATACAATCCTACTATCAAAGACATGCTTAGCTTATTATGATGTAAAGAAAGCAGTCACAATTCCTGTGGACGCCTGCAAATCGGGTTTAGGAGCGGTTCTACTACAAGAGGATAAACCAGTAGCTTACGCATCTCGCGCATTAACAGAAACTTAACAAAGATACGCACCAATACAGCAAGAATTGTTAGCTGTTGTGTTTGGATGTCAACGTTTTCATCAATGCATTTATGGAAAGAAAGTAAAGGTACTCAGCGATCACAAACCGTTGGAATCAATAATCAAGAAAACTTTGCACAACACCCCTCCAAGACTACAAAGAATGCTGTTAAATCTGCAGAAATACAACATCAACTTAGAATATTTGGCAGGAAAACGAAACATTATAGCAGACACAATATCAAGAGCACATCTGAAAAGCACAGATGAAGAAATACCGGAGGAAGAACTGACTCCACAACAACACATGATTGAAAGAAGTGCCAGCGCATCATCAGAGAAAATGATAGAAATAAGAAAGGAAACACTGAAGGACGAAACCTTGATGATGATTGTGGAGTACACAAACAAAGGATGGTCACAGAAAAGGGATAAAGTTCCAGAGCAACTAAAACCATATTGGTCATACAGAGAAGAACTAGCAATGACTAATAGGATAATATTCAAAGGCGAAAGAATAGTGATACCACCAACAATGAGAAAAGATGATCTAAACCAACTACATAAAGTTCACTTGGTCATAGAAAAAACAAAGTGGAGAGCAAGGGCAACAATATTATGGCCAGGAATTAACAAACACATTGAAGAAATCGTCAGGTGTTGTGAAACATGCTTGACTAATCGGAAAAAGCAACAGAAGGAACCACTGATAACTATGGATGTACCGCTGTACCCTTGGCAGATCATCGCAACAGATCTTTTTCAACGGAGGAGTCAAGACTTTGTGCTAGTAGTTGACTGTTATAGCAGGTACTGGGAAATTGAAAGACTACATAACACAGACTCTGCAGCTGTCATAAAGAAACTAAAGAAGATTTTTTCAAGGCTGGATATACCAGAAGACATAATGAGTGACAATGGACCACAGTATAATTCAAGAGAATTGCAGAGTTTTGCAAAAGAATGGGGGTTCAAACATAAGACAAGCAGTCCACACTACCCACAGTCAAATGGGCTGGCAGAACGCTATGTACAAGTGGAAAAGGATATACTATAGAAGTCAAAGGAAGCAAATCTTACAATGCTAGAAGCCAGAAACACGCCTGTAGACAACTACAGATCACCAGTAAAACTGCTAAATGGAAGACAGACAAGATCCTTACTACCCGTGAATCCAAGCTCATTAAATGTAAAGACAATTGATTAGCGTCAATTATATGATGTCACATTTTTGGTGTCAAAAATTGTAAAAATATTTTTTGAGCAATTTGAACAATATTTTGTTAGAATTTCAAAATTTTTACTCTAAAACTTCAGTTTCTACAAAAACTGTAAAAATTGACTTCAAATGAATGACCAAATTTTTGAAAAAAAAAAAAAAAATTAAATATGAAATTTTTAGGAAGATTAACTCTCTAAACTTTAAGACCGCTATGCAAAACTACGAAAACGAGATTGAGGTTTCATCACAGCTACGTTGGATTAGAGATTATATGCGGATGGTGGAAAGACATTAAGGCTTATTTAATCGACATGAAAAGTTAACTGGCTTCTGAATCAACTCAGCCAGTTGAGAATATGGATCCAGTCGCACTGGACCAAGTACTTAAAATGGTCATGTGCAATTGCAAAACATTGTGCAAATCTAAGCTATGAAGCTGCATAAAATCTGGTATGTCATGCAGTCAGTCCTGCTCATTGTTTGAAGTGTGCAGAAACAGTGATTTTTTCCGGGAGATGTGATAACTAACCAAGATTTGCACTTAGTTGTTTTTTTACTATAATCGTTCACTTTCAAAACAGCACTAATCTTAATTTTATTTACATTTTGATTAAAATATTTTTTAAAATATAAATTTTGATATTCACTAAACAATATAAGCAGTTACCAAGTTTATAATAGAGTTAGAATTGTAATAGCTTTTTAGTTTTTGAAAAACAGGTAGATCGTTAAGATAATTAATAATAATGCAATTTTGTTATTTGTGTAAGGTTTCAACTTATTATCAAAGCTTATTATTTTATTCCTCATAAACTTTTGATTTAGATACATGTTAAAATAATTTTTACATGTAAATCTATATTTTGATATCAATAATTTGTTTGACGTCAATTATGGTGGTTTTTTTTTATCAAAATCTATCTTCCAGAGATTGGTTCTTGAAATTCTCACAAAGTTTTGAATAAGAAAGATGTTCAAGCTGTTCAGAAAATCTTTTTTTAATTTTAAAGTTAATTTATATGACGTCAATTTTGACGGGGTCATTTTTTACGAGGGACTTCGAGTTTTGAAATCTTGATATTTTGATTTAGAATCATGTTTAAAAACAAATTGAACGTTAAACCCCAACTTACAATATGATACGCACCAATTTATACCAAGTTCCAATCTATTATCTCTACTAAATCAAAAGGTGTGACGGTATTAGATATTTGACTATAGTCAAAAGGGAATCAAACTTGCAATTCCAATATCTACGAAACTGTATAATTTCTTTTCATTAAATGCAAAATGTTTTTCTCAGAGTTTTAAGCTTTTTAAGAAAATATCTTTTGCAAGAATTCTTTATTTTAATCTTGAGATCACTTTAAGGGACTTTTTCTGTTTATCTCCCTTAAGCAGCATATATAGTTTTTATCTCATCATCATCAGCATTTGCGATCTGATGTCCAGTTTCAATATTAGCATCAACCCAGAATTGAAAATGGATCTATTTGTTGGAAGGCAACATTGCTAGTTTTTTTCAAAGAAGTTGTTTATTAGTTAGAAGAGATTTTTTCTACAAGAGTTATTTTAAATTATGAGTCAAATGTCTTGAACTATACCTAAAAAATGTTATTTAGAAAGTTTTCTTCCTAAAAATCATAGTTAAAGTGATAGTAACGATGTTGAAGAAAACTATGATGAAGATAATGACAGTCTAATATTCTGTTCTGATGGTTGAACATGGTTTGACATTTATGATCAAATCATGTCCAGCTGTCATTTTTTGAATTGATAAGTCACATGAGAAATTGTTCTACTATCTAACAGAATGACCTCTATTCTTATTTCGGTTGTTTTGCCAATTATTGAGATTGATTTATATTACAACACTTGTTTTCTTATTTTTGAAAAATAACAATTACACCTGATATTTCCTATATATTTCAAAGGAAAAACATTTAGCAGTTTGACCATTTGATTTTTATAGATATCAGCAACATCATAATTAATCTCTTTGCAATTTTATGAAAACCTGATATCGTTAAAAGTTACGTATTTTATAAGAAGATTTTACGAAAATAAACTATATCACCTAAAAAATAAAATCAAACATAAATAAAGTATTTCTATCAGGCAAGGTCAAATAACTTTTTGTTTAGCTGCCAGACCCAAGTCAAAATTACATCAAATTGAAAAGAGTCATAAAAAAAACATTTAATGTCATATGGTACCACACTTTATTCATGCATTTTTGGTTATAGTAGCCTTCATGTAATGAAATTAAGTTAATTGTGTTATGAAATTAATGTTAATATGTAATTTATGTCATAATTTTGCTGCTTCATCAAATTTTTATGATGTTAGCACTTTGCTTTCATTGGTCTTATTTTATCAGGCCATACTAGTTCATTTATTTTCGTGATCAATCTGCTTAATAGTAATGGCGGTCTGTGAAAGAAATTTTTTTAGTTTCAAAATGAGAGCTGTAAACGGTTTGTGAAACGATCTATGGAAGATTATATAACCTACCAGTCATGTAATTTCATCAAATAAACACACTAAGAGTTTTTTAACAATTTTCAATAATGTGATTCAGTATCTGGCGGAAACAATTTCTTTGACTAAAGATGATAGTTTGCTTTAGGTGGCCATTATTGTAAGTAAGGTGTTAAGAAGAGCATCCAGCTGTCCGTCTGCTGAAACATATGAGATAGCAAAGTTTACACTGTGTTTTGAGGTTTAATTCTTAATCAAGTTATATAAAATTAAACACATTTTTCGTCAATGTTTCACTTTAAGTGATATTTTTGTAAACTGAATGAAAAGTTTTGCGATTTCTTCAGCCACTACTTATCTTGTCAAACCATTATAGCTCTTGTAAATTTTTTATTCAACTATTTATCCGGCTAAAACAACTTAATCTATGCAGTTAATTATAAATTTTACTCATGTGAACCAATTAAAATGAAATAATTTTTCACTGACAGTGATTTTCATGCATGTATTTATTACTATATCTCTTTAGGATACAAGATTTGATCCAGTTGTTGACAAAAATACCGGATACAGGACCCATAGTATATTGTGTGTGCCTATTAAAAATCAAGAAAATGAGGTAATATCGATTTCTTACTTAATTAACAAAAACAAATCTTGGTTAAGGTACTATGTTTCCCTAATTTTCGTTATTTTTATATATATATATATATATATATATATATATTTTTTTTAAATGATATTTTTGATTTTGTAATATTTTCACAAAGAAAATAAGTTACAAACATTTCCAAAAAATTATTTCCAATAAAATAGTTTTTTTAATATATTTAATATATTTCAATTTAAAATAATCCAATGTTTTAATTTGACTTACTTTTTCATAAAACAGCTATGTTTAAAGACACAAAACTAAATATTAGAACAATAGATATTTAAGCGCATTTGAATGGAATGTTTGATTCTTTTGATATGTTTAAATAAAATTCTGTGTCAAAAGTTTATTGAAATTAATTTTTATTTCATTTTGATTTGGTAACTATTGTCTCAATTGAATTATTTTCTACTGTTCAAATATTATAAATAAAGAAATGGGGAGGCAAGACAATATTTTTCGATTCAATTATTCTCTACTGTTCAAATATTGTTAATAAAGAAATGGGAAGGCGAGAAAAAATAAGCACAAATTTTCTGAGAAGTCAGCATGAATTTAGGCATGAATTTTCTGCGGAGTCAGCAAAAAAAACTTCCTTACTATAGCTCACTGCGCTTTCCTTTTTGCTTTCGCAAACAACTAAAATAAATCAAAATGTAATTCATTAGACAAAAAACATAGATTAGTAAGAAATAACTTATTTTAAATTTGTTGTTATTTCTATATATGCTTTAAACATATAAATTAAGTATATTTTAGAACACTTTATAGATGCATATATCAGGAATTTAGGACACAGGACGAGGACAGACATACACTATCTAAATTCTGCTATAATATGTTGCCTGAAATTAGGTGATGGTTTCACTGTAAATGCAGTCTTCAAGTGGGCTCCTGTTCTTAGAAAGTTACAAACTCCCTATGGCATAGTGTGATCAAGTTTCATGAAAAAGAAAACTATTGACTTCGGTATACAAAAAGAAAACAAACTTTAATTGATGGTTATTGCAATTGATTACGACTGAAATTACTCTTCATTTATTGCAATGGAGAAATTAAGTATTTCTCCAGCAAAACAAAAAAAAAAAAAAAAAAATATTCATGACAATAGGACAGCTCTTGATCTCAAAATACACCAATTTTTTTTGGGATTTGTTAAGATTCTGCTGTTTTCTCAAAATTTCTCCACAGTCCTTGCTTGGTTTTAATAAATTCAAGAAAAACAGTACATAACATAGCTTACTTGCTAGCTATTTACCAGTCACCAACAAAGATAGAAGCTGTGGTAGAGCTCTTAGAGCATTCAAAATTAAAATACGCGTAAGTAGTAGAAGTATTAATGAACTCGTCTTCTGAAAGCTTAAAAAAACTTTCTAGTGTTAAGAATGGGATCTTTTCATACGAGCTGTGTATTTCTAGCCTTTATTGGAAAACGATTTGCTGACGCTGGTCTCTGGGATTTTATCATTGAAACCAATTTATTAGGTAAAAGTTATTTATTATTTTTATCATACATAATTTACCAACAACATGTTTTGCAATCTAGTAAAAGGACTACTTTAAGACTAAGAAGGACTGTGAGGACATATTTAAAAAACAAGTGTGAAATATCACAACAGTTTTTTTTTACATGTGCATGCATACTTTCTTAACTAAATGTCAAAATTTTTGTTGGAAAAACATACACTTTTCTTATTTGTTTTATTTTAGGCAAAGGCTCCATTGAACACCTACTAAGTGGAAAGCATTATAACAACTCTATCAGAGTTCTTAAATATGTGTATGACAGAATTATGAGGTTAAAAATCGAAGCAATGGACCTATTCAAAAATGATTAAAATGTTCTTTTCTTGAAAAGGTATTTAGTTAAAATATTTTTAAAAATTTCTGTCTATCTACGTGATCTATAGTTTTAGGCAAGGTTTAAGATTAAACAATCTAACAAAATTCATTTTATTATAATTTTATATATTGTTATGTTAATCATTACACTATTTATTTAGTTATTATTTAGTTTTATCTTTTTTCTTTTAGATTGACTTTGAGAACTTCTATGTTTTATTTAGACAACATTATGTTTTGGATGTGTTTGAAAAATACGATAACGGATTGGACGAGAGGGTATGGCCGTTTATTGATGTATATATTATTTACATTTATTTGATCTATAAAGACTGGTGATTGGGTGTTACATATGGAAGCAACACAGTCAATGCTACCCTGGTTTTTCTCATAATGCTGACAAAACTACTCCTAATTTTTAACATTCCATTTCAAATGAAAAAACTTCCAGACGCACATACCCAGATTTATGACCAATTTGTGTAAGTTTTATTTCTATACCACCATATTCAAATATGAATCATCTCATTTTTAACCATTCCAAAATAAGATATATGAAGTTAAAATCTTTTTATAAGATAGTATATTCAGTATAGTTTTTAATTGCTAAAGCAAAAACCTATCACAGCTATACATAATATTAACCTAATGGTAGTAAAGGTTCTTATAAAGTCAAAATTTATCTATGTTTTTAATTTATTATTTGATATATATTATTTAGGAATGATAACTTGCTATTAGAACAACTTATGGATTTAATTGCATTCCTTCTAATCAATGTATTAAACATACGATCAATAGAGAGCAGAAGATCCATGGTAGTACCTTATAGTACCTCTTCAGAGACAATACAAAGATGGGTTCTTACCAGCCATGTTGGTGTAAAATGATTGTCAAAACTTGAAGATACTCTCTCTGTTAAATATTCAAACAAAGCTAAAGATCTACGCTAATCAAGGATGAAATTTGAGGAAAATGGTGTTAATTGTGTTTTTACCAAACATTCTCATTGTTGGGTAATCCTTTTTATTTTCAAGAATCACTTGTTCTGGTTAAAAGGGAAGAAAAGAAGTATGTTGTAATTTATTAGATGCTGAGAATGGTAAAATTGTGAAGTCGCCAAATATCTAAAGTGCATCACAAGAAGTTCTTCACGTTACATATATTTTGTAACAGATCAATATCACCCTGATTTGATAAAAGGATATGAGCGCAATAAAAAGTCAGCAAGTGATTGTTAATATTAAATTGGTAGTAACTAAATGGTTAAAAAGTTACCAGCACAGTTTAAAATTTTTTTGCATGAAGATTGTGATACAACAGCCCTTGTGAAGTTTTTAGAAGAAGAATAGTGCAATAAATGATAAGTTTTACAGTTTGAATTCCATTAATGAAAGCATTACGATATTTCTGTGTTGTCAACTTACTGTAACACTCTTTACATTCTGTTTGTGTTATGATGGTGGATAGTGATATCCGGGTACGCATTATATTTTAAGAATAAGATAGATATGTATACACATATGGGTTGCAAAAATAGAAGGCGCATCTTGGATAATAGTGCTTTATACAAAGACATTGGGGAATCGTGTGCTGATAGCATGGCTGCGTTATCAGTGATGCACTGCTTTAGCGGGAAAGACTGCAAGAGTGCGTTTTACGGGATAGGAAAAGTCTGATGAGTACCAGAGTACATTTTCAAAACTTGATAATGACTTTACATTTAATATTGAATTGTTTCCAATCATTAAAAAATTTGTTTATGAAATGTACAGAATGAAAAAAATCACAAATTGTAATGAAGTCAGTTACAAGAATTTATGTACAAGCAAGCTACGTATACCAGAACCTCAAAAGTTAACTCCAACTCGAGATGCTCTTATATGTCATTTAAAAATAGTATCATATCATGCTGCTGTAATAATTTTATTATTATTATTATTTTTTCCTTTTTAACCAATAAATATACATTTATAAATTCGTTTAAATATTAGAAAAAGATATTTGTTAATATAAATACTAAGACAATCATTGGATAAAAAATTGGTTAATAGGAGTGAGTCACTCATAGAGCAAGAGCTGACCAAAGGGAGTGACTCCGGTTTTTTTGAAAACATCGGAAAACGCCACATTAATTTTGAAAATATTGTGCAACAAACTTTGATTTATAGATTATTGGGTACAAACAACTAGTCTTTTAAATTCGGTTTAAATCAAAAATTGATTCATATTGACAAATATTGCCATATTTCATAGACAATAATCTATAGATTTCCATCAGTGATTTGTTCCATTCAGCAGTACACTGAAATTTTATTGAGTTTTTACCATATTTTACTGTTTTAAATGATGGCTAGCTTTCTATTATTAACACCACGAGTAAAATAATTATGAGTGTAGACACTCCCAGAAAAGTTATTAGATATTGATACCGGAACATTATTTTTAAAAGAATCATATACGAACATAAGATTAGAAGTTTTAACAAGATGCGAGAACAAAGTTATATTCAAACTATGAAACAAAAATGATACATGAGAGCAGAAAGACTCAAAGTTTTTTATTCTTAGAGCAGACATTTGAAGTGAAAGTAATTTATTTTATTGATTGTTTCCATTCTGACCCCAAACCTGACAGCAATAGCTAATATGCAAAGAAAAAATTGAAAAATAAATAGAACGAATGATATTATTAATAACGTAATGACATATTTTTGAAAGCATGCTATTTGATCTATTAAGATTTTTAATTAGTTCATTAATATGATAATTCCATGTCAAACTCTCATCAATCAAAACTCCAAGATAATTAACATACTCTGGAGGGTAAATACGTTTTCCGTTTAATTTGATTTTTATTTCATACTCAATAGGTTTTCTCCTGCTATGAAATACAATTAACTTGGTTTTACTTATATTTAGGGAAATTCAGTTAGCATTTAACCAGTTTGTAATACCTCTTAGATCAGAAGTAATATTTTTACGTATAACATTTATTGACTTATTTACATACAAAAGGTTTGTGTCGTCAGCAAAGTGATGTATTGCAGAATGTTTAACTGATTGATTAAAATCATTAATATAAATTAAAAAGAATAAAGGACCAAGTACAGACCCTTGGGGGACTCAGAATTTAATAGTTTGGATAGAAGATTTAAAATCATTTATTGTTAACAATTTTTTACGGTCTTTTAAATATGAAGAAAATAAATTTTTTATAACACCACGAGCACCATAATATTCAAGTTTAGATATAAGAATATCATGATCGACGGTGTCAAACGCTTTTTGAAGATCGATAAATATTCCACAGGCAAAATTTTTAAAGTTCAAGATGAGATTAAAGACCTCAGTGCTATCAGTTGGGGAAAGAAATATACTACTTACATTTGGATTCTTCAGGTATTTTGAGAAATTAAAATGAGAAGAATGAATTTTAGATTGTAGAGATTTTACAATTGATGAAAAGTAAGAATTAAATATATTAGCAATTTGAGAAGGATCTGTTACGAATATATTTTTTTCCATAATGCAATTCGGTATGGATCCAGTTTTATTTTTTGATTGAATAATGTTTTTAATTCCTTTCCATGTTTCGCGAAGGTTTTTAACGTTATCAGAGAAATATTTATTCAAATAGTTCTGTTTACTATTTTTAATCTGTTTTTCAAGTATGTTTCTATTTTGCCTAAATTTTCGAAATAGCAAAAACTTATTTTCTACATTTTTATAATAGCAGCTGTCAAATTTCCTGGTATAATATTTGTATCAGTAGAATTAGAAAAAATATTTTCGGTAAGTGTATGAGATCTATCATTCACTCGTGTAGGAAGAGTTATATAGGGAAGAAGATTATGTGATGAAACAAGGTTAAAGAACTCAAGTGTATCAACATCGCTGCTAGTTTTAATTAGATCAATGTTGAAATCTCCGAAGAGCACTACATTTTTCTTTTCTTTAGATATTTTATGTAAAACTGGAGAAAATAGATTATTGAATTCACTTAGTGACATACAAGGTTGTTTATATATACACCCAACTACTAAGTTAGACTTTTTAGAGAAAATATTTCCACAAAAACAGATTCAAGATGGAGAGATTTGTATAGACGAAGATCATCTCTGGGTTTATAGTTAAGATTGTTAGAGATATACAAAAAAAATCTACCACATGATGCCTCGGTTGGAGTGTGTTCAAAACTAAAACCTTCAATTGATAATGATTATGTTTCACCAATAAATTTTCTTAATCTAGTTTCTGTTATACCGATTATAATTTAGTAAAGTAAGCATTGTATGCGTTGTAAAGTGATCAATAGAGCAGTTTCCAAATTTACCTTCTCCCAATGGCTATGGATGGATTGTAAATTCAAGTACCACGGTTTTGGAATTCCAATGGATGTTACAAAAACCTTCACCTGTTGCTATTTTAGAATTGACTGCTCCTAAACCATATCAATTTGAAATTTTTTGTCATGTTTACATACAAAGATTTAATCTTTGCAAAATATTGATACATTTTTTGAAGAGTTTTGGAAGCCGATTTATTTATCATTTTGAACTTTGACCCTAATTTCTCTTTATTTTGGAAATTATATTAGAAAATATTTTCTTTTTGTAAAGGCCTTTTGTAAATATCTCAGGCAGCACTGTTAAGGTACTCAATTTTAAAATACTTAATTTGGTAGTAAACTTTTTTTTGACCTGCTGCCTGTTGTGAGAGCTGGCTCATTCATCTGGGTTTTTGGATATTTAAAAATGACTTTTGAGATTTTAAAATTACCTATATGAGTATTTTTTTTTGTGGCAATTTTTTTTTTTCTCTTCGCTATCTAGGTAATAGGAGTTGCTGAAATAATAAATAAGAAGGAAAATGGTTGTCAAATATTTACACCAAAAGATGTAGAGGTAGGTTTTTTGATCATGTATTTTAATTTTTGGATAGTTTTGTTGTGTAAATTTCAGATACCATTAAGGTGAACTTGATCTAAAAGATGTTTTTTTTTGCAATTTTTTTTTCTTTTCTTTTATTGCTTCCTGATGAAAGTTTCAAGCGTTTGTTACAATTGCTTAGTGGAAAAATTTATTTTTAGTTTTTAAAAGTTGCAGTAATTTATCCTTGTTTGATAGATAAAAGCTAGCATGTAGTACTATGCAATTAATATTAAATTAGAGCTTACAAATTAATTCTTTTTTTTAAATTACTGTGAGTGATTTTAATACATAAATATCATCAACTGACTACATGTTATTCTTTTACAGGTTTTTGAGAACTATTTAACTTTTTGCGGGATTGGATTAACAAATGCACGTCTGTATGAAAAATCTATTCAAGAATATAAACGTAATCAGGTAATATTCTAATTTGTCCCCCAGTAGAACTTAATTAACTCACATGTCAATCCATGAGTCTTTGAGTGAGACAAACTATAAGTCCAGAAAATAGGGGCTAACTTTCTCATTTATGTCGTCGTTTATTAGACATCATTTAGACAATATATGGGTACGGGCTAATAATTCTTGTTCCTTCGCAACAGATGCATAACAATAGATTTTTAACCAATCTTATGTGAGGGTTTTTAGGTGTTGTTAGATCTTGCACGTAACATATTTGAAGATACAGAATATTTAGAGATAGTTGTACGCAGGGTTATGACACAGGTGCAAAATACATTGCAATGTGAACGATGTACTTTTTATATAACTGATGGGATGAAATCTGAAGGAAAAGAAGAGAAAATGAAGGTATGTTTTTATATGCAAGTGTTTGACTATTTTCATATAGGTTAGGCACCATTTTGAACATCCAAAAATACTTTTTGACATAGCTATAAGTTTTTTATAAAAAACTTAAAAAATTTTAATAGTTTCAAACTAACTGGGAACGAGAGAAGAAAAAAATTGGTTGTTGCTCAAAAAAGATGAATTTGTGAAATATTGACAGGGATTAATTACAAATATGTAGTCTAAGGTAGTTACTTACTTACTTACTTACTTGCTTGCTTGCTTGCTTGCTTGCTTGCTTGCTTGCTTGCTTGCTTGCTTGCTTGCT
>JAUZNK010082554.1:0-13076 GCA_035046665.1 Euphysa ruthae | reverse complement strand
GAGTTTTGCTCAGAAACTCAGAGATAACATGGAAATAAATTTCCGCCAGAGGTGGGAGTCGAACTCGTAACCTTTTGGTCCGGAGTCAAACGACCTCACCACTGTGCCAACTACGAAATGACACGCTTAAAACGTTAGGAACCCAAAGAACATAATGTAACGTAATAATGTTAAAACACGCTACATGAAACATGTTTATTTACTTCACAAGCGTATGAATATTCGCTGAAATGTGTAGTTGTTTAAATTTAATGACGTGCTAATCTTTTATTGATTGCATATTAACAGAAAAATTAAGGTGTGTATGTCAAAACACAATTTTTATCATTTAAACTTATTACAATCAAACTACTTTGTTGACTAATATAGCAGAGTCAATTTGTAATATTTATATTTGTTATATTTATATTTATTTTTTTTCTCTTAAGCTTATTTTTAGAAAATCGTAACGCAAATAAAAATTGCAAGAATCTGAGAGAATAACTTGAAAAAATTTATCTGACCACATATCATTATGTTTAAAAATCATTCATGAATTTTCCATCTATGATGCACATATTTGTGCGTGAGATTATATTGGTAAAAAAGAAGACAATTTTATTATACTTGTTATGTGATAATTTAACATTCCCTATGCTGCTACGTCTTTTTACGAACAAAACTATCAATCAGCCAGATGCTTATCTAAAAAGTACACTCAAGACTGGTGAATGTTTCATGAATAAATTTACTTTAATTGTAAAACTAACAGCATAAAGAGTGAATCTACTTTGTTTTTTGAACCCTGAAGTACACCTTTTCCTACAGAAGCCTACATATAACAATAGCCAAGAAGTTTTGCTCCTTTCAAAACTTAACAAAGAGTAACTTTGATATCTTTTAAGATTTAGACTACAAATCATTACTTTTTATAACACATTAAACAGCAAAACTGAAATTAGACATAAAAATATATTCTTTCCAGTGCAATTCTCAAAAAAACAGACGTTTAATTGGACATATAATTATAAAATGATAATAAACTAACAATCACAATCAGCACCTGTGCATCACCATAATTTTAGAGCTGAAAATACCAATTTATTTTTAAATTATTTCATTCAGTCAATAACATTTTGGACTTTTTTACAAGAAAACTAGAAATGGCCTTCAATTTATATTTCCTAATAAAAAGATTATATATATATATATATTATTTTTTGTTTAAGAATACCTAAGTTTTAGTTTGGACTACATCATTAGAAACCTTGTAAAAAAGCCTAAAATATAACTGGGAAACATGTTTCAAAAATTAATTCTAAAAGATACTTATAAATCTTATAAACCTATCATAAGCGAAACATAGCATTCAAGTTTTTAGATATCAGCATAGTGAGATATTGAAAGACGTTTTAATGTAGAAAGCATATATTTAACAACTCGATGGGTAACTGGTAGGAAATAGCCATTTTTGGTTGACTAAGGTTATATTCATACTACACCAAATAACTTAAAACTCTTTTTTTCATACAAAAAATAAAAAATTTGAAGACGAAAATTTTAAGGAACTATTTAAGACTTTTCAGACTGAATAAGGATTTAAGGTCAGTAACTTCTGCAACTGAACTTGAAGGTCAGTACTTGAAGTATAAGCTTAACACACTCAAGATATAAACTTTATAGAAATAGTTTCAAAAGTGATCTGAAAACTGGTCCACTGCAAAATTTAATCCCCTAAAAACTTCAGTAAATTTTTCTTCTTAAATTAGTAATAAAATAAATAGGGAGTTACACTATAAAAGACCCTGACACAATTTCATTAGATTTCATTAAAAAAGGATTTACACTATAAAAAAACCCTGCTACAATTTCATCAAGAATGCTCAATAATAAGATCATGAAATTTTCTTAAAGTAAACATAACTTAAGCGAGACCAACTTTATCTTTTGTTTTGTGTTGCCAATCAGCCCTATTTTGGTGGAGGTTTTTTTCTTTATGAAAAATTTTTTTTAGAGGTTTGAAGCAACATTTAGTTTTTAAAAGTAATTTGTTTCATGTGTAAGTCTTCCCCAGTTTATTTCATTTGTTTAAACATGACGATAAAAAATCCACCTGCTCCGACCTATGCTGTGTTGAATACTGAGTATGCACTTTACAGAAACAGTGAAATTAATAAAAGTTTCATTTCCAAGTGAATAATATTTCAAATATGAAGGCAGTGTCAGTCATTTTGCACTCTAAACCTATGACACTGGATGAGGGTACCAGTATAATTGTACCCTAAAACCCTAACCCTATTGCTATACTTCTCAAAATAGCCTGCAGCATAGTTCAGAGCAGGAGAACTATTTACCTTCTTCAATTTGTTTAAAAAGTAAGACACCTAGAATTCAATTTAAGTGAATCGTTTGTGGAAAAACTAGGGTTTTATCAAGATGATTCTCCAGTAAAAGTGAGTTTATTTATAAAAAACAAAACCATTAGAAAGAATATGAATTCAAACATCTTATTCTTTGATAAACATTATTTGTTCATATTAAGTCCTATATATCACCAATGTTAAACATCACTTAGGCAGGCTTTTTAAAAAACTTTATTAGTATAAAAAGAAGAAAAACAAAAGCCTGCCTTGCTAGAAATATATTAAGTAACACATAATCTCCTCCCTTTAATTGTATGTTTTAGCCAAAATACCTATAGTTGAAGGCCGCTGCTATAAAATGCCTTTTAAAAATTACTCCCTTCTTTGCAGATAGAAAAACTATTAAAATTAATAAATCCACTCAATCCTTCCTATAAGCTGCAGTCTTTATTACTGACCCAGCATAGGTGGACACCAACCCGTAGTGCTTAAGAATATCAGGGCTGGTTTAATATTGTGTCTGGCCTCTCTTTGAGGGTGTCAGGTGACTCTGGTACATAGCGACATTCAGGTCACCGCCAGTCGAATCGCATTCAATCTGCATGCCAGGGCATTTTGGTGTAATTATGTAGAAGGAGGCTATATAGCAGTTAATGAAAGGCCCGCATAATTATGGCATGAAAAGGTGTTCAAAAAATTGTGCGATTCAAGATTTTCAGAAAGCTTTATAATGTATCTAATTTACAGAAAAAAAAAATTTTATCCAACCAACACCCTTTTGCTCTGTTGGTCTCGCCTCAAGAATAAATTTTTGAACAAATTTCTCTATATTTAATTACATTTCTGTTTAACATCAAAAAATAAATTATCTAATGAAACACAATTTTTATCACAAGTGTATTGTACATAATTGAAATATAACATCATTGCTAAAAAGTGTATGCAGCTGTAGACAGAGAAGAGTAATGGATAGAAGTCTGGTAACCGTTGTGGAGCAGGTATAAAGATGTATGAAAGATGCAATATAATAACACCAAGTGCGGACAGAACAACCTATATAAAAAATAAACAATATAACATTAAAAAATCTATATTTCCAATCATTTTGTATCAAGAATGATGAAAAGTAGATATTATTCAGAAGTAAGGAAAATTATCTTGGAAATTATTGGCAATATTTTTGTCTTATTGCCAGAAATGATGCTTAATATGATAAAAAGAAAGAAGATTACCATTAATGTCACCACATTATGATAAGGACGTCGTAATGAGTAAGTCGCTATTAAAACAAATAAAACCAACAGGGCAAAATATGAGCTTGATTGACCATCTCTTTCTAGAAGTGGGTACATGCTACAAGAGAAAAAAAATTATACCAATGAAAATTGATTGTGTGGACATTTCACAAATACAGCCTCAAATTTGATTCTTTAAAAATTACTTATATACTTTTATTTATTACAAATATACTTTTATTCTTAACAGGTAATCTTAAGTCAAAAACGGTTTTATAGAAATTATATGCTTTATGTGCCAAGGAAAATCTAAAGAATAACTAAAAACGTCAGTAAAAGTAAAAAAAATTTTCATCTGATTACTTTGCACCAAAACACTTGAAATTTACAACAACTCTGGAAAACAATAAAAAAAAAAAGGCTTGTCTACCAAAGGTTCCGAAACATCAAATATATACTTGAATGACAACAGTGATGTATCCAGGGTAATTTTTAGAATACCAGTTTTTATATGAGGTGCAAAAGCCATGGTAATTGCAGTATGGAGTATGCTATTATGCAGTAAGAGCAATCTCTGCATGCTTTGATTCCATAGCCATCTAAATGCATATGCATCTAGTTGCTTTTTGAATGTTTGTATGAAAATTCCCTAAAATTCTTTTAGTTGTTCTTAAATTTCATGCCTGGTGTTTACCATTTTTATTAGATCTACACGGATTCTGGACAACTTCAGCGTTCAATCAACTTTTAAAAAAATATTTTGAACTTGTGTTATTAAATTTGTACACATATTTTTTTAAATAATTTTTATCAAAAACGTTATATATAAGTAAAAGCATTATAAAAGTATTTTTATAATTCATTAACATTATCTAAGTGTAAATGAAAGCAATTTTCAAATCAGCATATTACCCATGTTCTCAATTAACAGAGATTTTCAAAATTTTTCATGATTTTCAAAATTTCTCTTGCACATTTAATCTTTGAAACAAAAAAAGCCATAAAAAAATAACACAGAAATACCCAAGTATAAAAATAACTTTATTAAATAACTTAAAAAATATCTGTATAAAAATATTGTGTAGATAAATTTTTTTACTTTCAATGCTTTGTTTGTTGTTTCACTATCAAGTTTCCATTTTCGCAGCGTAGTTATTGATTTCCTTGATGTATTTAATCTCTATTACTACATTACTTCTACAGCATTTTTAAAAATACTTATTATGGTCAATTTGTTGTTTAAAATTAGACAGATTGATTTATTAACTATATGCTTATTTTTTACAGAAAATATTTTCCGCCATTATCAAGTTTGGGTGTCCGTTAAAATATGGATACGGCACTAAACAAAGAGGAAAGTTTTGAAACAAAAATTTTCAAAATTTTCAAAAAGTTATTCTACATTACCACTTTTGTCGCCATTGTTGTCAGTATTTACCACTAAACTTAAAGTGTTAAAATGTAGCAGAATGGTTTCATTATTTAATGACAGGTTCAATTATAGTTAGATATCACTTCTTAACACTAACATGCTATGTTAATAAAGAAGTGGGTCATTTTATTCTTGCCATCAAAGGCTAATGAGCATCCTCTAGATATATGATTCCAAACAGGCATTTGCCATACTCCTATTGGACATATTTCAGTTGAAATTTATAAATTATAATTTATAAATTTATAATTTAATGATGTGATTTAATAATTTAATGAACTTTAGAGCAATATGAACTCATTGGTAGGAAAAAAAATTTTCAATTACAAAAAAAAAAAAAAATTCATAAAAATTTATATTAATTATAATAAAATATCAATAATAAATCATAATATTAATAATAAATTATAATATTAATAACAATAGGCGCATATCTCTGGTCAGGCTATTACATTTAGCCAATCGTTCCAATAATTGAACTAAGTAAAAAAAACTACAATTTATTTTTACTCACACTTACTGAAAAAAAATTGTTTTATACAAAATAAATACATATTTCAAGCTAAAATGTTAGTTATACATTTCTATTTATACTCCAAATTATGGAAACATACAACAGTATTGCATATTATATTGTATATTATATTGTTATAATATAACATGTAAATCGATCTCCAGATAAAACCAAAATACAATATAATTTGTAAATGAAACTAAAAATTATATATAATTAATATCAATAAAATTTCATAATCTGGAGTTTCATTTAAAAACTATACAGGCATATGCTAAAAGTTGCTTTTGCACCAACCCTGGCTATGGATTTTTTGTAAAAACCATTTTATAAAATTGCCAATTTATCAAGATTAAGTCTATTAAAACGCCTTAGAAATAAAAGTAATGCTATCATACATCCTTTGCACTTTATCATTATAAAATGTAAATCTCAGTTTACAAATTTGAAAGCAAATTAAGAAATATTCATTCAAAGCCGTTTTCGTGAAAAGCGCATGGCAGATTCATAGTGTTGGGAGTTAATTCAGCTTTTTTCCAAACTGTTGTTTGGGAAACATAAAAAACAATACAACAAAGGTAATACCTGAAGATCTCATAGTTTTTACCAAATTAACTATAAATTTAAAAAATTATAATTAAACTTTGCAACATTTGAAGTCTGATGTAAAACTAATATTTTTTTTCATACAGAATTTCATTAAAAGTTGGTTATAAAACTTGTAAAGCCAAAGTGTTAATTTTCTTAAAGACAGAATAGAAAAAGTAAGCCAAAAATAAAATGCAAAACTTAAATATTTCAACTTGCAGCAATAAAGTATATAAAGTAGAAATGGTGGAATTTTGGGAAAAAATAAGTTTTTTCTCTTAATTATTTATTAGCATAAATTTTTAGTCAAAAAGTTTAAACTCGCTGAATATGTAATTTTCGAAAAAAAATTGCTGCAAGCAGGTCGCCCAAAACCAGCTGAGTACGGTTAAGAAAATATAACATTACCTTATTGTTGATATGAAAAGAAACCATAAAGAAGTTAACGGTGAATCCAACATCACCAAGCACACTGGTCTGAAAGCAAAAATAGAGATCATGAAAATGCATATATTTATCACTGTGCCTTAAGAACTTATATTTAAGATCTATCAAAAAAAAAAAAAATATATATATACTGATTTTTGGGCATACATGCCAATGATTGAAATTTATACAGCATTTTTGTGACAATCGGGAATGGAGCTTTGTTGTGTCCATTATGATACCACATCTTTCAAACAAAAACTTAAAAAAACTAGCCTTTCTAATTAAAAATCGGAGAACAAAATTATAATTGGCATTATGGAACTACAATAGATTCTATTCGAAAATAAAACATATTTAACTAACGTACGTAATTTTGTATTGCTCCTAAGCAACTAACAGGACTTCTTCCAAAATAGTATATACTGGTGATAAAATAAAAATTCAAATAAAATACTTACAATGCCACAATAAGAATAGATTTCTCATGAACTTGGAACGAGAATAAGAAGAACGCAAGAGAACAATTAATCTAGATAGTTAAAGATTGAATAAAATGATATAAATTTAATCAATGAATTTAAAAAGCCAGTTTACGGTTGAAGAGTGCGTTTCTTTTTATAAATCCAAAACAGGAAGACTATGATGAAATCATAAGCGCTTTGTGAGTAATGAACTCTCAGGATATTCTTTAATTATATATTATATTCCCACTATTTGGGTGTTTCCCACTTTCGAATATTACATTCTTCAAACCAAGGCTGAGGTGAGATTTTCATCAAAAACTTTTTAAATTGGAAATATTCAAAAATTATCAGAACAACATAAATTTTTTTTCAAAATCAAAGAATTAAAAAATGTCAATAATATTCAACTGCCTGGATCCTGATAAAATTTTTTTTTGCCCATAATAAAACTATTAGAAATATTACTTTCTGACATCATATATAACTAATTACATCAATAAAGCAAAGAATCAAAGTGTAAATTCATGAGTAAATAGAAAATGGAAATTTTTGGAATTTTAATTTTGAGTAACTTAGACCAAAAACTTGAACTCGGGAAGCTGCAGCATAGACATACAACATGAAATCTGTTTATACTTTCACTTCCTGTGACCTGCTGAGCAGGTCATTACTTACCATCTGATTTTCCCTATGATTTGCTGTACGGTCATTACTTAGCCTCCGGTTTCCCTATAACACGCCAAACAATTGGTGGTGATTTGCAAAAATAGACCAATAAATATACAGTAGCCTGAAAACCGTATGCGAATCGGTTATGTGAATATCTATCATAGATGCAGAGATATTGGCAAATTAAAAACGGCTTCCGGTAAAAGAACATATACAAATATTGACGAAGATTTGGGAATAATTGTGGATGAGTAATGATAAAATTGAGCTTTGTTACTAAAATGAAAGTGAACTTGATTCTGATTATGAGGAGGAGATATAAAAGTTGATATAAGTTCTTGATATACCTTAAGATTTTGAGACTGAATCCTGAATGTCCACCAGATTTCCCTCATATACCAGAGGCTCACCAGATTGAATTTAAAAACATTATAGTTCCTCCAATTGTATTAGAACTGATCGCACCCAGAGTGTGTGCAGTAGTAAGAGGACAACTATGAGTTGGTGGTGGTAAGCTTCCAAACAATGAACTGATTCAACAAGTAGACAACAATGTGTTTAATGTTAGAGGTGCTAGAAGGGGCAAAAATAAGATGTGCAGGTATGAGGAGGCTATGTGGTAGAAAAAATGCAGGACGTGACCAAGGATGAAATTGGTAGTTTATAAAAAACCCAGAAAATTTGAAGAACACATTCTTTTCGTGACACGAATTGAATCACTAAATCTGCTGTGGGAGGGAAGGGGTGTTTGAGGGCAAGTTGAAAATTTGGTACTATCGCTTTTTTTGCAAAATTAGAGCCCAAAAATAGCTGTTTGACATACCAATTAATAAAATTCTTCTTTTTTTATCATAACCACGTCTCATAAAACATCTTTAGTCGGATTTGCAAAAAAATTGTATATGCCGACTAAAATTTTTGGAAATTAGCCTACATTTTAGCATAGACTAATGACATATCTGTTATCTTAATTAATTATATGAATCTTTATGAGCATTGTAATCATTCTGACCCCCTCGTGACTTGGCGTGCTAAAGTAGCCATAATATCGCATTAAGCAGTAACTATGTCACAAGTTACTCATTCCCAAAGGAACCAGTCACCACATCTAAGTGCAGATCCTTGACGATACATAACTAAATCTTTACTGCAGCAGGGGGCTGGCCCATGCTTTGTGTTGATTCCTGTTTTGAACGACATCATACATTACTAATTTGGTATTTTATATTTTTAAGAGTTAAATACAAGTCCTAGATTTTTAACAATTTCAAAATTTCAAACCTTTTTAAAAAAGATGCCTAAACAAAGCTCTATATTTAAATGCTTAAAATTTTAAACCCAGAACTCTGGGATATATTATAAATATCTATGGATATTAATAAATTGATAACACATCTAAAAAAATATAATAAAAACTAACCAGACTATATAAAAATTTTTTCTTTGTCGGGAACCGTAGCAAATCTATAGAAGATGGCAAGCATGTTATTACAGTAGTGAACAGACTAAAAATAAATTTTATTTTATTCTTTAGATCATTTATATGATCCAGTTTGATTCTAACAGGTACAACCTGGATAGGATTAAACACACTATTCAGCGTAAAGATGCTGTGATCATTTGCATATAGACACCATGATAACTTGCGCTTAAAAGTTGTAACATGTTTGTAACATGTTTGACTTGTATACATGTCAAACTTCATGTGTGAGTTCAACCCTGCGTATACCACATGACAATAATCTTTTTCACTTAATGTTTACCATAACTAAATAACCTCCAGTGATTATTAAATTCCAAGAAACGTAACAAATAACCATGGTTCAAAAACTTATTAGAAGGTTAAAAAATATCAGCTTAAAAATCCAAATAAATTAAAATTATCAGGAATAATATTTATTGCTGTGCATTGATTTCAACAAATTTAAAGGGTGTTGTACATATTTTTTTAAAGAATTTTACATCATTAACAGTTAAAAAAAAAAATGCGTTTTAAGTATTTTTAAAGTTGATAAATTAAATCAGAAATAAACTCCACAGTTGAAACTCTGAAAACAAAGAAAAAAAAGTAAGATTTTGAGAAAAATATCTGAAATAAAAACTGAGGTTGCCTTGATTATTCAGAAACAAAATAATTTGAAGAGAGAGAGTACATACTTCTATGGTATGCCTGACAAAAGCTATGATTTGAGTGGAGCAAATCAGGAATTTCTAAAAATGAACGTGCAACTTATCTGCCAACCTTAAAATCTTGATAACAAGTTTGAACATTCTAGTTCTTCCAACTTCTACTTTCACATTGCGTTGAAAATTCCCAGACTGAAAGTTTAAAATTTCTGGGAATAGCAATTTATTTTTATAGAAGACAGTGCAGGTTATATGATATAAAACCACTCATAAAATATTCCTGTTTCCAGTAAAGTTGGTGATATATTTCTGAAATATACACAAAACAAAACAATTCTTTTTAAGGTTTCTGCAGATCTAGTTGAATACAAAATAGGTATGTTTTGATGCATGTCTGCTTACATGCAAAATAAATAAGTTTTGATAAAAAGACACTTATTTTACCAGCTTTTATACAATTTAAAAAAATAAAAACCAGACTACTGAGTTGAGCTTTACAGTTTACAAAGCTAAAAATTTTACAACATGAAATAAAAATTTTCAAAAACTTTTTTGTAATGCCTATCACCTGAAATAAGATTTTCTCAAGCAAATAAAAAACAGTTTTTATGCAGATTACTGGAAAGATATATTTTCATGTATGGCATAATAATTAAAGTAGAAGCAAGGTTGGATTAAAAATGTGATTAAATGTCACATACCATAGTTTCACCATTTGCTGTTGGTTTAGATAATTTCTTATTTTAAAAAGAACTGAAAAGCTGCACCAGAAGTTTGCTACTTTATCCTAGTAAAAAAAAAAAAAACTGTTAAAGTGAAAAACCTAGAAATATGACCATGACCCATAGTTCAAACCAGCTAAAACTCTTATATAGTAAAACCAGAAATATGAAAGCTTCCTTTCTCCTTTAAAATAAAAAAAAAAAAACAAAACTACTCCAAGAATGCCAAACTTAATTGTTATGTTAAAATGTATTCAGATAAATCAAGTCTGTGTTAATGAAAATAGTTTTATATAAACCAGTAGAAGCTTCATGTGACTGATATACATAAATGGAATGATAAAGCAGATTTAAGCAGCTAATAAGAGCATTCTAAAAATCATTTTTTGTATCTATATCATATTTAAAATACTGAAAAAGATAAGTATTCTTCAAAATATATACTTAATGGTGCTAAAACCTAGATATGTATGACAGAAAACATAGAATTAAATATGAAGAACATTATCTACCTCATATAGACCTCTGCTAAATGGAAACAGTCTATGAAGCACTTGCTTTGTTGTCTCAATATTCTTTAAAAACGGCGCCCAACTAAAATTAATGGAAATAAGCAATTGCTAACTGCCTGTGTAATAGCATATAGAATATATAGACGATGGCCTACTATTGTAATATATAAAAGATATGTTGATAACAATTCTGCTGGAATACTCAATAAACCCAACTTATAGTTTAGATCAGCCTTTTTGGGAATTTCTTTTAAACACAAGTTAAAGGAGACTTTCCTTGAATCATCAAAGGAAGAGCAAAATGGTATACTCCTAAAATTTAAAGGACCTTTTTTTATTTCAACTATTAATCTTTGTCGTTATCATCATTATCTTTTTCTTTGTTTTCTCCTAACACTAGATGAGCATTCTCTTTAATTGCACCTTAACAAAACAGTATTGTCTTTTGGGCCGCTAATTCATGCTACAGATGGGAGATGATCTAAAAACAAATCTCACCATATTGCAAAACTTATAATTACAGCTGCACCAATACCAAGAAGTTTGATAAAACTTGTCAACCTAAATAATCAATTGAAACATCAATAACTAAAAATAAGATTACAATACTCACAAAGTAAAGCACTTGACAACACAATTAATTAGAAACAGAAAGAAGAAAGAAGGGATAAAAAAAATCAGAAAATGGAAAAAAAAATTCAAGCTTCAAAATTTTTCTTCAAAGAAAAAACAAATTTGAAATTTTTGATAAGACATTGATGGGAAAAGGATAATTTGAAAATTTGAGAATGAAGAACCAGATTTTTTTTTTTTTTTAATAAAAAATTATTTTTGAAAATAATTTACTTCAGGTCGAGTAAAAATAATAATTTTGCTGATTTAGAAAGGAAGAAACAAAGCAGTTTTATTTCATGATACCATATTTGCTAGGTGGAGAATAATAAGAATAAATAATATACCAAGACTTCTGCTTCCATGATATACCCAATAGATAGAAAAAGAACGGGAGAGCATGATAGAGTTCCATTTGCTTGTAATTTAATGCAAGTACAAAAAATACTGCTCCCATAACATGGTTATCTTTGAGTATAAAGTTAACAGCAATGCATACAAGCCCAAGACTGACACAATTATATCTAAATATTTTTTTAAGGACAGTAACATGAAAAATAGGAAAAAATCCTAAAAATTTTGATAGTAGCCATAGTTTAATATGTAGTATATTAAGAAAAATAATGTAAATGATAAAAGATAATGGTATGCTGCAGTCTTATTGTTCAGCGATAAACCATTGATTTACAAAAAAAATCATGTCAATTCAAATATCGAGAACTATTCCCATTATTTTAGAGGTGCTAAGAAAAGTGAATTTGTACCTCAAGTAAGTGCATTAAATTTACATCAACTTTTTTATTGAAGCTATTTTATATTTCAAAATTAAAGTCATGACACTTTATCTAATTGAATAAATGAAAAGATACTGGAAGTGGCCATGATCTATAAGAATCAATCCTGGGTAGCTTAGTACCAACGTTGTAAAGACAAACTGAAAATATAAATACGACAAGAATTTACTTTAAATGCTATTTTCTAAAGGTTAACATTGAAATTCCTTGCTTTTGCTCCTTCTTTATGACTTCATTAGTACCTACTAAAGCAACTTGACTCTGAATACTTGGGACCCAGGAGGGTCACAAAGGTGAGTACCTCAAAGGCTCTTCCTCGAGACTTAATATCTAAACAAACACCTAACGTGTTCCCCTTAATTCCTTTTAACCACCTACGTAAATGACCATAGTTCAATCTTGCCATGCTTTGTGTAATAAAGCTCTCCAAAAAAAACAGTATAATAAATAATAATAAAATTTTATTTTTATGGATCATTTTATGTCTAGTATAAGCATGGACAAATTCAAAATATGTGATAAATAAAATAAGTGATTCAAATACCATTGAAGGAAGATCTGAAGCAAGTGCACTTTCAGAGCATATATGTGTATATATATACATAAATATATATATAATACATATACACATATATA
>JAUZNK010082543.1:0-13077 GCA_035046665.1 Euphysa ruthae | reverse complement strand
CGCTATATTTTATATATATATATATATATATACACTATATTTTCAAACAATAAATTTTATTTGTATTACATTACCATGTATTTAACTTCGTAGCTAAAAATGCATTCCTCTCTTATTAATGATTTTTGCACAACTGCATTCTAACAATAGCTACTTTCCAAAATAAATTTTTTTGAAAAATATTACAATGTCCAAGCGTTGTCTTTTGTTAGATTTCTGCTTTCTTATTTTTCCTTTATTAGAAATCTTTCTTTTCTCTTGTGATATTCTAGATTGTGGTAAAGCTGTGCAGATATCTTCTAAAGTATTATAACATTTAGTAGGAATTCGTTAGAATCTCGGAACATTCTTTTTAACTAGAACTGTTTACAGGGGAATTCGTGCTCAAGCAAGAATCATGAACAAAGATGATGATTGTATATTGCCTCGAAGAATGTAATTCCACCTCTTTTGGTGAGTCTAAAATATCTACAAGAAGTGCTGTTTGATTTTTCCCCAATGATTTGTTTGTGCTCATTCTTTTTTCTTTTTTTTTATAAAAACAGTTTTGTAAAAAAGCTAATACAAATTTTTATTGGGAAGTCTAAATTTTGGCTGAGACTAAATGCACTGAATTTACATTTTCAAACATGCCATATACAAACTTTATGACTTCACTATGAGTGGGACTGATAAATGTGACCAAATATTGATATATTCAGTGAAGCCAAAAGTCAAAAGATGGACTATGGTCTCATTCAGTATGAATGCCAACAGGATTTTACACGCCATTACCCCTGAACGAAATTTGAAATATATTGGAAGGAGTGGTTTCGAATAATGGTCTTCTAACCAAGTGAATATTTCACCTCAAAATTTTTAGAAAATCTTAATCATAGAATAGGTTATTCAGTGTAAAGGCTAAATTTGAAACACATTTGAATTTACTGTAATTATGAATTTGTAGTTCCTGAAATCTCAGGGGGCGTACGGTTTATATATGCTTTTAATACTTTTCGTTATCAAATCAGTATATGCTCTTTTAAAATAGCATGTTTTAAATAAACTTTGAAAAAAATTTATCATAAATTATTTTATGATGACATGAACTGCAAAAGATGAGTGAGCTTATCTTTTTAATACAAAGTTAGGTTGATCAGTAAAAATAAAATCAATGCATAGTAGACAGCAGTGTGAATAGAAAACATTTGTCCTAACTTTTTTTTGGCTCTTTTCACTGTTTTCCTTGTTTTATCAATTTTTGTAAAACTCAGAATGGCCACAAAATAACACCTAGCAGAAAAATTTTTACATATTTATGAACAATGCACTTAATTTTTTTGTTTGGCTTTTTTCTTCATTAAAAGAGCAATTTTCGCAATATTTTTTAGATATCGACCATTTCGTATTTTATCAAAACTTGAGTTAGCAAAAAATCACACTCTGCAAGAGAATATTTTTTTACAGACTTAAAATAGTTCCCTTAAGTTTTTGTTTATGAAACCATTATAAAATAGCAATTACAATTGCTGTAACACAAGCAAAGGTAAAAAAAGATGGGGTTGTGTGTTTTATCAATTGTTGTAACACCAGCAAAGGTTAAAAAAAAATGATTTTGCAGAATGGCTTAAAATATGCAGGAAAAGAGAATAGATCCATTATACTAAATTTAGCTGGAAATAATTTTTTCACGGTTCGCTAAAAATTTGATTTTGCGGTGGTAAATTTTTCCGAACTTTCAAAAAGTGAAAGAAAACCCCTCATTTTTTCCTTCAAATGTTTTTCGCGTTTAAGTATGAATTAACCAGAAATCTTACGCAGAAAAAATATTTTAAAAAAAGTTTTACCTGGTTGTAAAATATTTTCCTAAATAGTTTCACAAAAAAAGAAAAATTCAATGTATGGGCTAAATTTTAGATATCATCAAAGCTATGTATCGGAAAATATGCAAAAATATCATGTTTTTGTTTTTCTCGGTAATGTCATGAAGGAAAGTTAATGATATTCACGCCAAAATCGAATCATTTTGTTTCATCTATGATGTTTTTCCAGAAATTGCAAGCGTAAAAAAATCTTTTCTCTTTTTTTTCCTTTTTGTTTTGCATAAATTAATTTTAAGGCAAATATTTAGCAACGATCAATTTTTAAATTGTTTGACACAGTGACATCACGCCAAAAATTAACAAAAGAACAATTTTTTTTTTGTTTTTATGACCGGCATATATTTTAAAGAAAACACAGGAAAAAAAATTTTAACTGACAATTTTTGCTCCTATAGAATTTTAAAAATAGTGACAATAAAGAAAAAACATTAAGGAACTGATTCATTCTCTGCTATGATTAGGAATAAGGCGCGCGATGAAGCTTTATGTTTCATTGAGAAGCAAACAGTTAAACTATTTAGAAAGACCTTCTTGGAATGTTAATCTCTCTATGCTGTAGAAAATTTTGCTTTAGTTCACCAAACTAAAGAAAGGTGTCACTATAACCCTCTCAGTGGCTATTTTATTAAGATTTTAACGCGCTCTTTAATATTTAAAGTCAATGGACTTGTTTTTAAAATTATTATGAACCTTGGCAGTTTAGTGGAATAAACGTTTTAAGATATATTATACATAGCAGTACACACAAACTAGTGTTTAGAACTGTTTAGCACACGTTTTTGTATAATTAAATTTTTACTTTGCTTAGTGAGTGAAGAGATGTTTTTTGATTATTCAGGATTTCATATCTATTAATAAAAAACGGAATGAGATGTGTGTTTTTATGATTTTACAGTAGAAAATCGCCTAAAAGATTACGGAAAGTGATTTCTACATCTGTAAGAATATTTTGAAAAGTGCTTTTTTTCGGAAATTCCTGGTTTTACAGATATTTATATAAAACAAAGAATAGCCCCATATCTTAAGAAACATTAGGGATATATGTTCTTTAACATTTTTAATGAAGAACACTGTTAAAAAAAATTAATGATAGCGTTTTTCATTCGTAAAAATCTTTCTGGAAAAGTTTTTTTTTATTATTATTCTGTTTTTCATAGTAATTCTTAAAACACGGAATGGTTCCGTGAGTCACAGAATATTAGGGATATGCGATATGTGAAAAGAGACCAAAAATAAACATACGTAAAAATTTTATCTGCAAGCTGTGGTTATTTCTTTTTTTTTTTTTTTTTGGGTTTTGCATAAACTCATAAAGCACGAAATGAGCTGATGTCTGAAAAATACATTAAATATGTGTTTATTTATGATTTTAAAGCAGAAAAAGTTTAAAGCTGTTAGAATTTTGCTTAGTTTAATAACCTTTAAAATAGCTTTAATATGTGGCCAAATTACAAAATCGTAGTGGTTAATTAATTCAATATTTTGGTTTATTTATTTACCAAACGCCGGGAGGTCATCGAAAGTCAAACTTATTAAAAGATGACCACCCACGGTAGGGCTTGAACAGGAGGTTTAGCACATGTAAAGCTTATGAGCTACAGCTGAGCCACATGCCGATTAAAATTGATTAAAAAGTGTATTAAAACCAAACTAAGTCGCAAACGAAGTTTATATAAAAAATCTACCTCTGACGTTAAAAGTGTTTAAGATCAAGCTATCCTAATTGAAGCAAATGATAGCTTGACATTTCATTCTAACTTTAATAAAATTGTAGCTAAAAAGCACAACAGATCATAAATACTATTTTTGTCTACTATTCGCGTCTACTATTTATTTCATAAACAAATGAAGAAAAATTCGCTAATATTTCTAAGATAATAAAACATTTAGATCCAAACAAATATCATGGGCATGGTAAATTTACATAACGAATTATCAAAATATTTGGAAACTCAGTGATGGCATATTCTCCTGTGCAAAGAAGAAAGGAAAATTTAATATCTAACCAGGTTCCCAGGTACAGTTGTACCTTTTTAGAGATATCTTATATAAAACTTTTAATGAAAGATGCAGTTGTACTTTTTTACAGATATTTTATCTCAAACTTTTAAAGAAAGGTACAGTTGTAGCTTTTTAGAGATATGTTATATTAAACTTTTAATGAAAGGTGCAGTTTTACTTTTTAGAGACATTTTATATTAAGTAAGTAAGTATTTATTCACCATCAATAAAAAATTTACAAAAATAAATGTAAACTTTTAATGAAAGTTGCAGTTGTACCTTTTTAGAGATATTTTATCTCAAACTTTTAATCAAAGTTAGAGCTGTACCTTTTTAGACATATTTTATATTAAACTTTTGATGAAAGGTACAATTGTACTTTTTTAGAGATATCTTATCTTAAACTTTTAATTTGAGGTATAGCTGTACTTTTTTAGAGACATCTTATCTTGAAATTTTAAGGAAAGGTGCAGTTGTACTTTTTTAGAGATATTTCATCTTAAAATTTTGATGAAAATCAAAAAAAAAAAAATCAGCTTTACATTTAAAATAAGAAAACCAATTTCAAAAATTCAGGGCACCCGGAGCAGAGTTTTAAGTGGGCTATAGCCAAACCAAGAAAGTTCTCCACAATTCTAATGAAGCTCTCAACAAACCCAACTAAAGTTTTGTAACACTACCAAATTCGACAAAACAAATCCATTACTCACCAACGATAACTATCCGTGTCATCCACTACAAAACCATGTTTTCCCAAAGGAACAGCAAGGCAAGCAAAAACGATCATGTCAAGCTAAATGATTTGTTAGTTTTCCTTGGTATCATTAAAACCACCAAAATGAATAAGCTCTATATTTTAATTGCATAAATAATGAGTAGCAAGGAAACTTGCGTACTGCAAAAAAAAAAAAAAAAAAAAAAAAGCTAGGTTTTCTTCGTGGAAAGGTGCCTTGGAATGTTTTAGGTTCATGAATCATCCGAATGTCACAAAACCAGTACTACTTGTGAAAATCAAGTGTGGAAATGTTTAAGAAATGATAAGTGGAACTGCTAAATCCGATATGGTATTAAACAGAAAATGTCATAATAATATAAAAGAACGTCTGCAATTTCCTGGCCATCAGGGGAAAGCTTTCCAGAAAAACACCAATGAAGAATCCAATTTCGTTTTCAGTTTTTCTGTTTACATTATAAAGACAAAAAATTTCTTGAAAAATGGATGGAAAGAAAAACTGACAAATACATTCACTGTGACATAAAGAACGAAATATTGAAACTTTTGTCATCAGTGTGGCTCGGCAGCAAAAAAAATATATGCGTGGAAGGCAATGTAATTTTTTTTTTGTTTAATAGCAGATGAATATACTGAGACATAACTAACCTTGAGCAACTGACGATTTGTTTTCAATGGATTGATAAATACCTTGACTCCCATGAAGGTTTTTGTAGGATTCTATCAGATTCATAATATAGCCGCCAGTACAGTCGAAAATGTGTTAAAGGATGCCCTGAATAGATTAGAGTTATCTCTGAATGATTGCCGCAGCCAGTGTTATTACGGCGCCACTAACATTTCGGAAAAAAATCAGGTGTTGCCTCGAGAATTCAGGAGATTCAACCAAAAGCATATGCAACTCACTGTTATTGTGGTTTATTGAGTATAAGTGTCAAGGGTTCAAAAACTTTGACGGATGCTATGGACATTACATAGGAGGGTTTTCAATTATTAAAATTTTCATCTAAAAAAGGGAACAAATGTTAGGTGTTATCAAAGCCAAAATTGAAGGATAAAAATATGAAAAGGAAGGAGTAGAGCCAGGTTTAACCAAATTTAGTGCAACACGTTGGACAGTAGAAGCTGTGTGTTTCAAACGCATATTTAAAGGCTACAAAGCGCTACAGGAAACGTGGAAAGAGTGCCTCGAACAAGGTAGCCTGAGCACGGACATAAAGGCACGCGTAGTTGGTCGCCAAACCCAAATAAATTTTGACAATAACAGACTACGTCACTTTGGAAACTTTACGGAAAAGGAACTTTTGCGAAACTTTGGTGCTGAACTTATATGATGATATGCAAAAAATTTTTGGTACAAACCAATACCATTCAGTGTAGTGAATATTTTTTAAATTGAAATATAAATATTAAAAAGGAAAAGTAAATGACTTAAGAACTCCTTCATAATTTAATGGTCAAGAATTTAGTTTCCTCACAAAAGTTAATTATACTCGCAATATCGGACAATAAATCGCTTACTTTTTTATATTTTATCGGTATTTCGGGAACAGCCATTATTCAAAGAGACAGTTAACCAAAACTCCAATCTAGAATTTTTATCATCCTGAAATAAAGGAAACAAACACTGAAAGTGTCAAATCTTTATATTTACATTTCTTGCATAAAGTCTACCATAAATATTTACTTTTGCCATACTCATATTGACATTAAACATTTTAACAAAAGAAATACTAAAACAGGATAAAAAAAAATAAATTTGCAAAAGTGTTTTACCATTTTAAACACCCACTCCTAAGAGATAATCATAATTTATTTCTGTAGTAATGTGCATTTAAAATTTAAAAATTAAAAACATATAAATATGAATAAAAACGCAATTAATCAAATAAGAGTTATCTATTAGTATCTGATATCTATTAGTTGAATCTGAGAAAATTGAGAATAGTAAATATCATTATTAAATTATAATAGAGATATAAATAGACATAAAATTTATAATAGAGATATAAAAATTATAATAGAGATATAAATAGATATAAAAATTTAATGATAAACGGTAGTATCTAAATTTTAGGAAAATTTCTAATAAAACAAATTTCCAAGAATATCAACCTCTCAACGGTGATTGTGTAGCACTGCTTTCAAATTTGGTGCTAGAATTACGCCGTGAGACAATCAGAAATTTTTATATTTATATATTTAATAGCTTAGTTAACGAGATTCGATAATTATGCATTAATTTAGCGATTAGATTTATAAATTTTAATAATTTTATAAATTAAAATGTCCACCATGATAAATTCCACTGGTATCATTTCTTTATGGAAAATTTTTACGACGTTTATGAAATTCTGGAGCAGTTTCGCATCTTATGGCGAACACATCATCATTCTGTAAAAAATTCTCTAAAACGCTTAGAAAATTTCAACAAAAATTTTACCAGTGTAGAGAGGAATTAGGATTCAAAGAAATTGATCCTCGAATTTGGAGTAGTATTTGCGTTCGAATATAGTTTTTGATATGATATTGTGATTATAAAGTTCATTACAAGTGGTTAATTTTAAAATCGAAAAATAAAAAGAAAAAATTAATGATGGGCGTGTGAAGTTCAGAGGGGTGTTTCTCATTTGTTATATTTAAACAGAAAATGGTTAAACGTAAAAATTTAGTCAAGGCTAGGAATATAATTGAATAGACTTGTTTTTTGCATACCACCTGCTTTCTATCCAATAAAGCAGAAATTCTTCAAGCTAATCGGCTGATATCATCCCCACAATCATTGGCGAACATAGCGTATATCAAAAGTGTGTCTAACTCATACTACACTGGTGCTTTCGTTGGTTTAAGGATTTTCGCATTCTCATCTTCTTCATCACTATCAGCATCTCTTTCTGCATCACCATCGTTGTATATGAATTATTTCAAATATGACTTCATCTGTAAAATCACACTCCTTGGAAATCAACCCGTCGTCGGCATTCATTGAATTTTCAGATGTGAATCCTGGCAATAGATGCCGTTTTCGTGCTTTCAGACCTTACACATGATTTCTCAAAGACCTTTTGAGAGGTTCATCAAATTTTAATATTACCACTTTCATTTTAAAACTTAATGACTTTTTTTTTATCTTTTTCTTTTTTTTATCTATGTAGACAGCGTATTTTTAGGTAGACCGCATTTTTCGGCAACAGCTGATTTTGAAACTCCTTAAGCGGTAAATTGATGCAGCAATACCCATGCTAAACAAATGGCATTCTGGTGCTTGAAAATGATACTCATCATCCTTAAGAGTTAACGAACAGTTAAAAACAGTATTAATATTACTTAAAGGAATGATCTCACCTTGACTTTGGCTCTCCAAAAACAGAAAGAGAAGCAAAATACGAAGCATATAAGAATAATTCCAAGCATGATAAGATTCTTAAGACTTCCGTGAAAGTGTTATCCTCAAAAAAAATGAAGAAAACTGAGCTGAAGAGACAATTTTAAGTTAATTAATAACCAGAAAAAGTACGAATATGACGCAAAAAAAATATACTACTATCTTTAAGACATATATTCATTAACTTTAAAGTGGTTTTACAGTATAATAACAATGAAAATTTCAAATTTTTTGATTTATGGAAGTGTCTAGATTGGCTTGAATTTGAATGTAAGGGAAAAGAAGAGAAAAAACAATCGTACTCAGCTTTTAATTTTTTCATATATTATATATTATTAAATATATTATCTAAACTAAGTACTTTAATTTTTTTGTAAAAAATAGGATGCTTTCTTGCAATTTATTAACGCACAGCAAGGTTTCCGTGTTGATGCGTCCGATTTTCTTTGCCATGGTTGACAACTGGATAAAACAAGCTTATAGCCAAACTTCTGCCGTTTACAAACTGAAACTGAAACAATCAACATAAACAATTACAGCATTTCCATTAATGACAACACAATATGCTACTACATTTTTTAAATAAACAGACAAGGAAAGTGTTAGCAATAAAACTAAATAATAGATTTTTTATTATTTAACTTTAAATAAGCATGTGAACCACGACAAGGTTCCTTTGTACTTACATGAAAAACAGTAAACTTCGCCAGTCTTTTGATGTTATCGCACACTTATTAGCGAACACATCCTGGAAGTTTCAGTTTGATACATTTTTTTTTTTTTTTGAGGTTTTGACCCAATTCTCTAACAGGGTTTACGAATATATCAACTCCGCGCCAGGGATACATAACACACAATAAAACACAAAATAAAACATACGGCTTTAGGAGTAAACCAATGGACAGTCAGGGACCCATAACACACAATAATATGAAGCATACGAGAATAATTCCAAAAATGAGAAAATTCTTAAATCTTCAGTTAAAGTGTTATAAGTGTTAAGAATGATGGTCATTGAACTGAAGAGACAATTTCCAGTTGATTCATTCTTTCCCATGTCAGTAACTTTTTAAATTTGATTCCAAATTTTTACACAATTGACCTTTATTGATGATGTGCCACATACTTGAATGTTTTTATTGCTAGGATGTGTAGGAGACTGTTAGTAGTTTCCCGTGTATTATACTTATGTGTAGATTCATAAGGTTTAAAAAAGATATGAAAAGTTATTGGGATATTGTTACTAACGAGATTACATGTAAAATGAAAGTGTGAAGTTTTGATATAGTCTATCAATTTAAGTATGCCACTGTTTGCATACAGAGGAATTACTGGAGAATGAAAAGGTCTAATGTTGATTATACGGAGTGGTTTATTTTGAATGGCGTGAACTCTTTTTGTTAGCGGATTTCTATTTTTTGTTTAGTTCAGCTTTGTAGTAAAATGCAGAGTTTATTGAGGCCTTTAGAGAAGATAAATGTAAAAAAGACGATTTAAAGAACAGATTAAACAACATAGCCACATAGGTTTTGGCCATTGCTTTTAGCGGAGTACCATTAAAAAAATCTTGTTTTTGGTGTAAAACTATCACGATAAAAATTAAATTAATCACAGAAGAATTAATGGCAGAGGAATAGCAGGTTCTAAAAAAGTATTTATTTTAAAAAAGAAAATATAGAGCACTTATAGTTGAACTGTCTAACGTACATTATATCGATACACTTTTGAGATTTAAATGCGGAGGGTGGGGTCTCATATGCCCAAAAACAACCGAGAGATATGAAATGGTGAAAATATTTTAACATGATATTAAGCCCGATGGCACTATAAATAAACGCGGACCAACGGTGCGAATTGTGCTTAGAGAGATCTAAGCCTTTTTGGTCCTAAATAAAAACCCGGTGAGCGTGCACCTTCTGGTGCTCCTGGTCCTCAGTTAGAACCCTATAAGCAAGGATCTGGAAAAAAAATTAAACCTTGCAAGGAATAAAGGTATTTCACAAAAAAATGATCGCTTATATTTCCCTCCATTGACTTTATTCCTTTTGGTCCTAAAAAAAATCTTGGTGAGCGTGGACGTTCTGGTGCTCCTGGTCCTCAGGTAGAACCCAGTAAGCAAGGATCGGAAGGAAAAACTTAAACCTTGCAAGGAATAGAAGTATTTCTAAAAAAAATGATGTCTTATATTTCTCTCCATTAATACTTTTATGGAGCGGCTCAGCCAGTCGGCTAGTATTTCTAATACTGTGTCCTGTATATCACCGCAATGTATGATGGTTAGAATAGGTTTGCTACAACCGTTTCTGCTACACCCCCAAAGGAGGGTCATTGAAAGGTAAAAACCGATGTCAAAATTGCTGTTAGTTTTGCAACGAGAGATCCCAAAAAAATCACATAAGTATTTCAAGACAAATGAGATGATCAAGTGACAGGAATTGGTATTACGTATTAATTATGTAGGCGAATGACAATATTAAAGAAACGGACTTTACAAAATCGGCATTGATACCCTCAGCTATATCCTATTCTAAACGAAACACATACTATGCACAAATCTGGGGCAGACTACCGATTAACACAGGTAGCCAAACATAAAGACCAGCTAAAGGCCAAGATTAACTCTAGTGAAAGCCTTGTCAACAAACTTAATAGCAGTTATCAGAATGGAAGTAGCTCACAAAAACTGTTGCCTTAAAAGGTTTCTCAGCTATATTATTATGTCAGCATATTTATTAAGAAAATCTAATCCCTCTAAATACGATGAATATTGTGTATGTCATAAAAGCATTCCTTTGAATTTCACTAATTTTTGCGACTGACTGCTTTCTCACAAATAACTTTTAAAGATATGCAATCTTTATTTAAATAGAGAAATTACAACTTATGTTGACTATCACATACCAAAGAAGCCAAGTATGCGAAGTATCCAACGTATTCGTATTTTTAACTTGGTACCAACAAATAGTTTTTGAACTAATTTATTACAGAAGGTCTCATAGGTTCGGTTTTGGTGTACTTAGAAATCCCATTTGAGCTTACGGTAAGGAAAATAATATGTTCCGATATGGGGTTGAAACTCTAGGATCCGAAGACCAATGCCTTATCCGATTGGCCAGACAATGAAAGAAAATTGTATTGCCACTGCATCGTCCCTGTAGCATGTTTTCTTATGAAACAAATTTTATTCTTAGTACCGAGTATTCAGTTTCCCTGATATAAGTTTTGGGAACATACTAAATGAAAAGCCTCCCAATACAAATAAAATTGGTGGATGATACCCCACAAATTTTTTCTTGTTGCATTTATACTATAAAATGTTTTATTTTTAAATTTTCTTCCTGCTGAAAATACCAATTTTGAAAAATAATAGTCTTGTCTAAAGTAATAAAAATATATAAATATCATTAAATTATCAATTTTTAATGAAGAAATGCAAAAATGGTTTCTCCGCACTTAATTTTTTCTACCAAAATTTGTCCGCAGTTTGGTGGGATGGGACAAAATTTGAAAATCTCAACAAGCAACACTGTACCCACAAAACTTGTTTTGCCGCTGACCTTATATTTGTTACTAACCTGCATCCCTCATTGTTCATGTTCATTGTTCATTGTTCATTGTTCATTGTTCATGTTCATTGTTCATTGTTCATATTGAAATTCCTGTGTTGTGATTGTTAAATTATTCTCATAAAGTATTTTTGTTTTTTTGTAAAATTCATGAAATTCTTTTAATAAAGTGAGATGGAACAAAGAAGAAAATTAAAGTCTTTCCAAAAAAGCCTTAATTTTAGGGGAAATTTAAGTGAAAGATGGGGTTAGGAATTTAAAAAGCGGAAAATAATTTCGGGTTTAATGGCTGTGGCTATCGCTATTGCAATATTAGTACATGCGTATACAGCATTAAGTGTGTAAAAATTTCCTTTGTAAAATGAGTCATTAGTTCTCAGACATGTCAAAGTTACTTGAAATTATAAATAAAAAATAAATAATGATATAAACAATTCTTATCAATTGTAAATATACAAAAAACAGCATCAAGATTTTTTTTGTTGTAAAATGTCGGCGGCTATTATTCGTTTCGCGTATTTAAAAATTTCATAATATGCCTTAGTCCTTTTTACCTTGACGCGGTTTGTGACGTATGAGTTCCGTATCGGATATAAACAAACAGAAGAAAAGTATAGCAATTATCAGTTGTCCATATAGATTCGAGTCAAGAAACTCAAATAAAAAAACCAAACATGAAAACAAAAATGGAACAGTAGGATTCCAGTGACGATGAACGGAAAGACATTGTGGAAAAGGTTGAAAACGTTGATTTGCAAGAAAAAGTGGAGAGGACAAGTCGTCTGAAAATCTTGCTTAACGTTTGATGCGAATGTAAACAATGTGATACCATGTCTCTTTACAAAGAATGTTTATGTTTTTGCTGAAATGAAAGAAATAACTCTTTCTGAAGTTACGTTTTATTAACTTTTTGTCTTTAGTTTTTACCAAAAAATAATTTAATAAAATATTTTACAGAATCGCTTTTTAAAAACATTGTTTTTCATTTTCTTAATCATATTCGCTAATCTTACACATGTGTCTACAGATATTTTCCTTGTAGGTTATTGCGGGAATTGGATAACAAGCCGTAAATATAAAGATAGAGTCTACACATAAAACTGTTATAATGTTGTTATAGAGAAATTTGAAGTGATTACACAGTTGTTGAGATTTTTATCCGTCTGTTTTGATACTTATTTTCATTAAAAATTTTATTCTAGAACGTTTCAACAGTTTATACAGAACGTTTCGGCATTTTACCTGGCAAACATAACCAAAATTAAAAAGACACGACAGGAAATTAATCCAGCATGTGTTGTCCTGGCCATTAGGAGGAAATATCCAGAAGAAAACGGCATTTATGTAAATTTTGATAGCGACTAAGAGGTATTAGATGGTTTAAACAAAAACTGAAATTGTGGAGCTTTGGAAGTTATGGCAGAGTTTGCTTAAAAAAAAATTGATATGTAGTATTTTCTCGACTTTCTTTGAACTGCTATATGCCTGCCGATTATCTCTCCCTCTTTCTCTCTCTCTCTCTCTCTCTCT
>JAUZNK010082532.1:0-13080 GCA_035046665.1 Euphysa ruthae | reverse complement strand
GAACAGGCTTTCTAATGAAATAAAATCAATCACAAACTATAATGTATTTAAACATAAGATCAAGGAGACATTTCTTAATTCTTTAGATATAGTTCGTAGACCTAATAAATATAGAAAATTCAAAATAAAAATTTTTTAACTATGCTTTGGTTTAATCTGTTTTTATGTGCGATGTATAACGGGACCACAATGGAAACATTGTTGTGACAAACAATTTTTGTGCCTATCCTTGTCACCATTTATTTTTACGTTAATGTTCTTTTATTTACTTTTTTTTTCTGTTGTCTTGTGATTTTCATAGATAATGTATATTTGTTTGTGGCAGAATAAATACTTACTTACTTACTTACTTAAAACCATCACATAACCATCACATAACCACCACATAACCATCACATAACCATAAAATAACCATCACATAACCACCACATAACCATCACATAACCACCACATAACCATCACATAACCATCACATAACCATCACATAACTATCACATAACCATCACATAACCATCACATAGCCATCACAAAGCCATCACATAACCATCACATAACCATTACATAACCACCACATAACAATCACATAAACATTACATAACCATCACATAACTATCATATAACCATCACATAGCCATCACATTGCCATCACACAACCATCACATAACCACCACATAACCACCACATAACCATCATTTAACCATCACATAGCCATCAGATAACCATCACATAACCTGCACATAACCACCACATAACCATCACATAACCATCACATAACCATCACATAACCAACTTTAGATAAATTTCGTAAGGATAAGAAGTTTATTAAATTTACAGAACAGGGAACTTAAAATATAAATTAAATAAAGATGAGAAATTGAAATAAATGCAAAGAAAAAGAAGGGAAATAAAAATGAAAATATGAGCAAACCCTCCCTATAAGCCATTCACGGAGGAAAGCATTTGACCGTTTTAACGTCAATCATTTCAGTCTAGAAATTATAGAAATTATAAGAAAATCCATATATTTTTATAATTGAGCTACGGAATAAAACACTTGCAACATAACTAGATATTAGCGAAATCATATCTCCAGTGCAAAAAAACAGGAAATTTCAATCCTGGAGCAAGAAGCAGAGTTTCTAAAAATTTCAATAAACAACATAAAAATCGAAAAGAAATGCATGAATACTTATGTTATGTATCTACCATGCCATGGTATAGCCAGCACTAAATGGAACGAATGGTTAAAATTGTTATGATTTGTTATTCACAGCAATATTATTATTATTATTTATTAATATTAATATTGCTATTTATTGCTTTTCGTAATTTTATCGTTGTTGTATTGAAATAAAAAGTGTTATCATCGCCACTAATCTTCTTAAATATTTTTAGTTTAAATAATATTAGAAGTGATGTCATTTCAAATAAAAAGATTTAATGTGAGACGCTAAGAAGTTTCTTACAAGTAAAATATATATATAAAGTATGTTGTTGCGGACGTATTTCCACTCAGGGTTTTGGTATTTGCAAATGTAAGATATAGTCTTAATCACAGCTAGGTGTTCCACATCAGTTTTTACAAGTAATGCACACTAACGAGTCATAATATCGAGGGACTGGGACAATTCATCACTTTAATTGCAATTTGTCGTTTAAGTATTTAAGTGAATTTAGCAGTGTATCAGCTATTCTCTTTCAATCTACATCATATAAATTCACCCTAATTCTTGAACTTACCGCCGGCGTTATTCATTCTACAGACCAAGAGATGAATAAGTTTCTGGTTTGCACCTTATGGTGAAAAAGTTTTTAAACAACTCAATTTGATCGAAATAATATTTGGCGAAGTATAATTAGGTGAAAATCTCTTTAATTTGTGAGAGAATATAGTTCGCAAAAATTATTGAATTTTGAGCAAATGTATGCTACTCATGTTCCAAAGCTACTCATGTTCCAAAGCTACTCATGTCCCAAAGCTACTCATGTTCCATAGCTACACATGTTCCAAAGAGGATAAATTTTAAATAGAAAAATTAAAACAACATGTCATAAGTTATAATATTTATTGAACGACGTTTCGGCGTTCAATAAATATTATAACTCATGACATGTTGTTTTAATTTTTCTATTTATTATAATGACTGAGTTGACAAATACCAATATTTTTAAAAAGGATAAATTTTTTTGGAATACAAATACACCGTTAAGATGTTGACTGTTTGATTATATCCTCTTCTGGAACCTTCTTTTTTCCGTTTACTTGTTTGCTGCTTAGTATGTATTTACACGTTGACTGTACGATTTTTCTTTCTAGTTTCTGCACTTATCTCATCTACTCTTCCAAAATATATTTGCGCATTAAAATTGAAAATATCTTGGTGGAATTCGTACAAGAATTTTGGAAATTTTTGTTTTCCTGCTCTTTTTCGTTACTTGAAATAAATCAGTCCGTAAGATATTCAATGTTTAATTAGTCTTCTCATCAACGACTTGTCCTTATACGAAATAATAACATTTATGCGTCTAAAATATTATTATTTACGCGTCCAAAAGAATAATCTATCTTGAAAGAATCTATAATTGAGTTTCGGAAAGTCATTATTTTGTCCGCTTGTTCCATACATACATCTGGTGATTCTACATGTATTTTAACTGCTACTCTACTGTTTGTAGAAACATGCAACATTGATGTATTTCGGTCCAGCATGGCATACTTAAAACACGGCCTTATATTCTAAGTAGGCCATGAGTGGAGTTTTTGTAACTTAAAATCCACTCATGAGATATTAATTATTTTGCTATGTCCCTGTCCAAAACTAATGTAATTCAGAACTAATTTTATTTATTATTCCTACATTTATTTATGAATCAAATCGTAAATTATGAAACCTGCACATTTCTATTTTATTGCTTAGTATAAATCCATTCTTAAGTTATCAAGGGAACAATATAAGTACGTCTCGCCTTAAGGGGAGGGCAAAGTGCACAAATTGTGACAGATTGTGACAGAAACTCAAAGGAAAGGGTGAAAGCCGTTGGAAAATCGTTACGTCACGATCACGAACTTTTGAACGCTATATTGTTGCCATTGGAAACAAAATAAGCAATGACATGCTGCGAAGTATTAATTGAGTTACCACATAGCAGCACTTGCTTTTGGCTTCATAGTTTCACACCCTTCATGTGTTTTGCAATACAATGTTTTCTTTAAAGGGAATTTCCTCTCATGCTTTTGCAATAGAATGTCATCTTTAAGAGAAATCGAACTTTTTATTTTATCATATTATTATCATCAAGACTTCGAATTTGGTGGTTATCTCTTTTTTTGAAAATGGGTGCGGCTACCATGATAACTTTGTACAAGAAGTTATTTGAAGAACGTTTTTATTTATTGGAAGTTTTATTTAGTCCTAATAATTTCTGTGCTAATTCTTTTAAGCATCATTGCTCTAGTTCCAGCATTTTTTTTTGTCCTAAATTATTTCTGTCACATATCATATGACATATCACGTATCATGTGATATATCACGTATCTTGTGACAAACACGTATCATGTGACATATCATGTATCATGTGACATATCACGTATCTTGTGACAAACACGTATCATATGAAATATCATGTATCATGTGACATATCACGTATCATGTGACATATCTCGTATCAAGTGATATGCCAAGTATCTGTAGAAAACCCTTCCCGAAATCTTCACTGAAATTTTTTTTTCTTCAAGGAATTTTTTATTTTGATCATCAATCATTTTTTAAAAAAGTTTTGTATTTAGTTTTCAACAAAAAAAAAAAAAAAAAAAAAATTTATTCAGAATCTCTATTTTTCTTAATTTTTAGGTCCTCGTTTGTTTTAAAATTAATGTTAGATTTATTCAGACGACTTGAAAGAGCTTTATCTTCAAAAAGGATACTTTAAAATGGTTTCTAAAGAAAGTCTTCCCTGGTGTATTGTTTGTTTGTAGTAATATTCCTGAAAAAAGATATGGAATGAAACGACGTCAAACAGAAATTAAAGAATGACAATGAAAGTAAAAATATATGTAAGCATAGCAGATTAGATAGGTATATTGTCAGATCAGATGTTAAATTTCTAAATAGTAGATATTTAGTTTATGAGCAATTCTCCTTTATTTGTTTTATTTATTTCGAAACGTTATAAAATATATTTCAACCAAGCTATTTTAATAAATCTTCTGAGGATGGTGCTAGCAATGCTATAAATTGTAATAGAGAGCGTATTGAGCCTTTTACAGATTTAGTTAATGATGCTCTTTCCCGGTAAAATGTGGACAAAATAAATCAAAATAGCTTTGAGAGGCAACAATAAAAGTTTTTGGTAGATTATAAGAATGAGTTCGATTGTAACAGTAAAACAACTGATAATGTTTCAGTGGGATGCTCTGGTAGTCACTTTGACATATTAAGTGACTCTGAAATTGGGCAATGTGTGCAATCACTTAACACAAAACAAAGAGAAACTTTTAGTGTTATATATGGTTAGGCTAAGGGCTATATCAAACAAAAATCTTCGAAACGGTCAAAAAATGACATTCCAATACATTTTTTGTCAATGGTGGTGCCGGGTGTGGAAAGTCCTACATAAACTGTTGCTAAATTATTATTTTACCATGGATTATCTCAAGAAAATGAAAGAGTTCTTTTACTTGCACCTACAAGTGTAGCTAGTATAAACGGGACAACTCTGCATTCAGATTTATGTTTATCATTTCAAGGAATACTTTACCCGTTAAATAGTAAGCATTTGTCAAGTTTAAGAAATAAACAGTGTGAAGTTCAATTGATGATTATCGATGAAATATAAATTGTTTTATTGAAAGTGTGCTTTCAAGTACATTAGAGAGTGGTGGAAATATTTAGTATTCAATCCCCATTTACTGGAAAGTTCGTGTTAGTATACGGTGATCTTTACAAACTTCCATCTGTTATGGCGTCATCAATATACAAGAATGATAATAATTGTACAAACCAACTGTGATCTATGGAGTTTATTTAAAATGATAGAACTAACAGAAACAATGCCACAGAAAGGTGAAAATGTAATGATTGACATGTTGGACAAAATCTGAGTTGGAAATATAGACGATATATAGTGTTGTTGAAAGCATTTTACAATCAAGTTTTTTCTCTGAAAGTGATCCAGCATTTCCCCAGCATGCGATACACATTTATACAGAAAATAATCCAGCAAATGATATTAACAATAAGATGTTAGAGACATTGGACTCATCAGTTGTCGTCATCCATACAGTTGATAACAATTTTGCTAAACAAAGTGATGTAATAGCGGCCATAAATCATAAACAAACTGAAACTGCTGGTCTTACTTTAAAACTGTGTTTAAAATTTGAAGCGTGTGCAATGTTAGCCACTAATATTGATGTTATGGGTAAATTAATTAATGGGCAAATAAAAACTGTGAGAAATTTTAAATATGTCAATAATAAGGTATCAGTAATTTATGTAATTTATGCTAAGTAATCAGTAATTTATGCTAAGTAATCAGTAGTATGTAAAATTAGATGATATTGATGCAGGAAAATCACTTATTGTCTCTGATATATTTTCAAAACAAAATAATCTAGTTCCAATTAAAAAAAACCGACAAGTCTAATAAAATTAAGAAAAATAGTCTTAATTCACCATCAATCCACAGGTCACAATTCCCATCGATGTTAGCATGGGCATTTACATGTCATAAGTTACAGGGAGTATCATGAAAAGAAGCTGTTATAAGTTTTGAATTACAAAAAACAGATGAGTTTTAAGCCATGCCAACTGTATGTTGCTTTGAGTCTTTAAGTAATGTCTCAGAAAGGGCTATTTTTAATGAAAATGTTTATGCTTCTCAAGAATAAGATCAGTTACGGAAAGAAAGTATTTTGCCACCTTCACCAACATTTGATTTAATTGATGAAAGTTTTGTATTTGTATTATAAAACATAAGATCACTCAGAAGACACAGTTCTGATTTTATAAGTGATGCCAACTTATTGATGCAAGATATTATACGAGAAACAGATTTTTGTGTTCAATTAAATGGCTCTCAATACAAATAGTATTTGGTTGCAGAGATTTAATAGTTTTAAAAGACCACAAGATACTTGGAAGTGAATTCTCCTTGATTAGTATTAAAAATATTCAAACTTCAAATATGAATATTATTATTTTATTGCCAAGACGGAAATTTCTGTATAATGATTTTAACCGGGTACATCAATTTATATTTTGGCTAGATTAAATGCAAATATCTGTTCACTCTCATAAGCTACATTATTGTTGTAGATGTAATATGCGACGACTGGAAAGTTCCACTAGGTGGCTTTTGTATTGAATGGGGTTAGTTTTCCCCCAGGGGTTTGTTGATAGGAAGGGCATCCGGGCAGTAAATTCAACTTTTTCCAATACCAAATCATATGAAGAGCCTGCACCAAACACCTAATTTTAGGGTTTTGTTGAATTGATCTGTTGCCATTCACATTGTCACAGGGTTATGGTAATCTTTTTATATTGTGTGGGTATGACTTTATTTTGCTTCTGTTGCTTGCTCTGCGAAGAGAGTATAAGTAATAAGAAATAAATCTCTGGTTGTGTTCTAAAGCCTGTATATATGTGGAGCATTCAATACAGGTACAATGAGGTAACTGAACGACATAAAACACCGAACACATACATGGAATATTTACCAGACAAAAAAATTTTGTGAACAACTTGTGGATCATACAATATCGCATGATATTCACATTATTATGGGAGATTTTAACCTGATATATTTAATTTACAGAGTAAGGATATGCTGTCAGCTGTCATCAGCACTTAGCAACTATACACTTGTTGCCACCCACCTTAATGGTTCGCTTTTTAATTAAGTGTATATTTAATATACGTTTATGCGACAAGTAACAGTAGATACTATTAATCACACTGTCTATTTTTCCGATCATGATGCAATCAAATTTATAATAAAGTATTTTTTACTTAAAATGCAAGCTGTAATACACTGTAAAATTTAACAGGAAAATATTTGTCTGAATTTATTGTCTATTCATTTTAATAATATACCGTGAAAACAAAACGAAATCTTTCAAAATTATTTTTGCAAATATTAGATCTGATGGAGACTCTACTGAAAGCTATAAGATAAATGCTTTCTGCAGTGATTGTGCAAAAACAACTAAGCTTAAATGCACAATATCTGGTCATAAACAAGTTTGTGGTAAGAATCCTAATAGCGATGTGATGACCAACAAAAAAAGCTCGGTCTTTGATCACTCTATGAGTTTAAAATTTGTGTTGGTATGCCAAGAAAACAAAAAAAGAAATTTTGCATATGCGGTACGCACAGATGTTAGGAACCATCAATTAAAAGTGCATTTGGAGCTGCCTAAGAGAAACTGTCCGCACTGCAAGTCCGTTTATGGAAAGGCTGTAAATGCACATGCCGGTATATTAAAAGATATTTCTTTTTCATTACGAGAAAACTTATATCACAAAACATGCTGGGAATCAGAGATCACTCGATGCAAGCAAATTACGAGAAAGGGGAATCGTACAAAAAAATTAAACAATTTCTAGTTCTTGATAATATCATGCATAAGGTGGAAAATGAGCTATCAAATGGTGCTGTTCTTGATATGAACAGTGTAATGACAGTTCATGAGGTATACAATTTTTTTTATTTCTTATATTTTCCATTTCTACCCCGTGGCGACCTTTTATGGAATTTATATGTGATATTCCCGCAAACTTGCAAGATATGACAGAAACAAGTACAGAGATAAAAAATTAGCGGATTCCTCTTGTGTTAGAAGTTTTGATTGAGAATATTGTTCTCAAAATTATTTTTGGAATTTTCAGCTTGTATCCTCACAATAGAAGTTTGTTTTTTTGCTAGCATATATATCAGCGACATCTTGACAAGTTTTACTCCACAGAGCACTAATAAGCTAGCAAATCTGCTGTTAAGAATAAAATGTGTGCAATTATTTTGTTCGACTCCGAATTCGAATATTCAGATAATAGTTCTATTGTAGTCGAAACAAACTTAGTTAAACATTAAGCACCCTCCTCCTTACTTTACATATAAAAAGACAAAACTGAAAATATTTTCACTTTTGAAATTATTTTCAGTTTTATGTCGAAACAAAGAGGAGTTTAAAAACAACCATGATGGGTAAAAACATCATATTCACATATATAAAGTGCAGTTGAAACTAGCAGTTAGATAAATTCTTAATTGCTATTACGAATCAAAAAAATGATATGATATCATCCCAACAGAAGTTTGCATGTCTCGTGAAAACGCAGAATTAGTTGGTCATCTCTTTATTGAAAGATCAAGGATAAAGAAATAAATTTTACTAAGAGTCACTCATATTGTGGTAAAAGTAACTGTCAAATACTGGAGATACCTTTCTAAGAAAATAATTTTATGTCTGTGAGTGTTACAAGTTCGACTCCCACCTCAGGCGGAAATTTATTTCCATGTTATCTCTGAGTTTCTTAGCAAAACTCATTGCGTAATGCAACGCCAGCTCAAATTGGTCGAGTTGTTTGGTTGAGCGAATTTCGTAGACGCAAATGGGCGTTCTAAGTACTCCAAGGCCTGCCACGTGGGCCCATCTGGAAATATTGTCTCGGTAATTTGTTGGTTCCCCACGTTAAATATGACATTCTCATTCTCTCTTTCTCAGTGTTGTTAATCATACACTACTTCCATGGTACCAGAAATTGCTATATTGAAGAATTTATTGGGACTTTCTCATCCACGACACACAGGCCAGAAAATAAAAGAAAAACAGACATTCTTAGAACTTTTACATGATGTCCTTCTAGCAATCAGCCTGTATTCGAACTATGACACTATTGCTATTGAGCGAATTGTATGAAATAAGTAGGGCAGCTTTACTTTTTTTAATTTGTTTTTTCTCAAAAACATAACCTGCTCCGTTCTTTTAAAAAAAATGAATCAAAACTGAAGCTAAAAATGCAACCCTTTCTATATCTTTGTTAATATATATGTATCTAAAATTCTTTAAAAAATTAGTAATGGTCCAACTAAAAGAAGAGGTAATCATTTAATTTCAGTTAGGATTTTTAGAAAGGTTTTTAACTGATACTTGTTACTTGGTAATATCTTCACGAAAAAATCTCGAAAAGTGCATAAGATAAGTCACACACCAGGATGATACTTATTGACCTCCAATATGAAACACCATTTCAAAATGTGCATAAGGTATGTCACACACCAGGATGATACTTATTGATCTTCAATATGACACACCATTTCAAAAAGTGCATAAGGTATGTCACACCAGAATGATACTTATTGATCTCCAATATGACACACCATTTCAAAAAGTGCATAAGGTATGTCACACCAGAATGATACTTATTGATCTCCAATATGACACACCATTTCAAAAAGTGCATAAGGTATGTCACACCAGAATGACACTTATTGATCTCCAATATGACACACCATTTTGCTTGAGAAAATAAAGTAGATGTGTTTTTCAGAAAAACTTTTCTCTCATATAGAAGATTTTGGGTTAAATTTAATTTAGTTAGCCATGTAAAATCAAAGAAATATTTTTTAGTTTGTCGGATAAAATACAAATACCTCTGATACGAAAGCTACGCTATGCCTTTGTTAAAAAAAATAATCCCTAGACTACAGCCTTTGCAACAGTCGTATTCCCTATGTATAAGCCCATAAAACAGCATAAAACCAAGGTAAACAAATTGGTATATACCCTGTGTTTCTATGGGAAATAGAATTGTCTCACAGGAGTTTTGAGCTTTGGTTTAATAATGCTTAGTTCAGTTTGAAATATTAAGGCCAAATTTTGGTTTTATAATTTGGTTTTGGTTTTGTATCCTTTTCCATAAACTTTTCATTATAATATTAAGGCTTAAACTTCAATATTTAAATGATTATATTACTGAATATTAGAAACGTTTATACTCCAGATTGACAATAATAAAATGGTTAAACCAACAGTTAAAAACAAAGCAAAACTTCGACGAAAAGCTGGTGGTTCTAAGTTATTCAAAACGAAAAATCAGAGGTAATCAAACTGCTACTGTATCTTCTACTGTACCGATTTTAACTTTGACAAATCTTATTTTTGGGAATGATAGAAGTTTCCCATCAGCTTCTAGAAGACAAATACAATCTCATCCTCCTAAAACTAAAACACCCACCAGAATACTGGACGATAACAATGAATAATAACATCAAAGACGACACTGATGAAATGTCTGAAAACACTTTACCTTCTTGTAACCTGCTCCTTGATGCTGATATTTTTAAATCAGTAATATCTTTAATTAGAGCTTGTCCTAAATGTAATAAAAACTCCATAACAATCGCTGAAGCCAGATTTGGTTTGAATTGTAGGCACCTGTAGATGGACCAAATCGTTTCACACAATTAAAGTTGTTACAAAATTAGCTCCTTGAAGTTCAACCTTGGAAATAAATAACCGTGCTATAGTAGCAGCCAGAGAGAATATAAAAGATAATACGGCTTTGTCTACCTTTCGCAGGTACATGAACTTGCCACCACCGATGAATGTCAAAGCGTTTAACAACATACAAAAAGTTGACTTCGGTATATCGAGAAGCAGCTAATTCCTCAATGCAAAATACTGCTGATGAATTTCGAGCAAGTGATAGTGAAAGTGAGGAAGAAAAAGTATCTGACGTGATGGGACAATGCAAAGGAGAGAATGTGCTTCTCTAAATGGTGTTTTTAGTGTAATAGACAGTGACTCTGGGAGATGCTTTGACTGTCAAGCTTTGTCAAAGATATGCAAAACATGTAGCACCTGGAAACTAAAAAAGAAGCTAACCAGAACAATACCAGAATCTTTTAGAAAATCTTTTACTGTTTAATCAACCATACCGTAGAGCTGAATCGACGAAAGCTTCAGGTATTGTCGACTGATTTATGAGATAAGTAGAAAAAAGAAAATTACGTTATGTGGAACATATTAAGGATAGTTATTCGAAGTCTCATACTGAAGTTGAAAAAAACGACCCTTCCCCTGGGGTCATTGTAAAAAAATTAGAGTGCTTTTGACACGTCCAAAAACTTGTAGGTGGTCGCTAGCGCAAATTAAAAACTACCTTGAAGATGTGGTTCTCAGATGGCAAGTTTCTTGGTAGAAACGATTGCCTGACCGAAAAAACGATAAATAAATTTAAAAATTATTTTTGATTTGTGATTCGACAGTGTGCTGGAACTTCAGTATATGAGATGAAGAAAGCAATTGAGGCAGTTTTGTACCACTGCTAGGCGTCACCAAATGTGTCCGCGTACTCATGATAGCTGGTGTAAATAACAAGTCAATAAACTCAGCAATAGCAAAACATACAAGTATAGATCAGGTATCCCTTTGTTAATTCGATAAACAACAAAGCCAGCAATTTTATGATGAAGTGCTGATACCTTTTTTATATAAATGTTTGAATGGTAAAATCCAAAATAACAATAAGTCTATAAACAGAGTTATTTGGAAGCGATGCTCAAAAGATGTCTTTGTTGGGTGAACCACAGTTGAGTTGAGTGTTGCGTCAGCTGAAATGTCATTCAACGAAAGTGTTTCCTGCCTACTTTAAGTTTTAGGTTAACAAAACATAATGCCTGGTTTATTTACAACAGAACATTGTATGCTAAAAGACAATTGTCGAATGAACGAAATAAAGAAAAAGTCATGAGATGTCACATAGTTAAGACGAAAACAGTTGCGGGCCTAACGAAAAGGTTTTACAGATAAAGCAGAGGAAAGTGAAGGGTTTATCTATGAAGCAAGTTTATTTTAACTCTGCATCCTACTATTGATATTACCGTCTTATTTCATGGTATATATATTCTACCTCTTTGCAAACTTTTAAACGTCGAATTATAAAGTGGAACGGAGAAATCTGTTCGTTTAAGTGTTGTTTGTAATGTTTATGTTTTTTTTATCTTTATTTATTTGTAACACATATTATTTACAGCTTACTATTAACCCCCGCTATCTCGAGATCTAACTATCTCAAACCTCCTATGTCGACGTGATTACTCTGGTTTCATTAGAATCCTTAAACTGAATATTTAAACTGAATATTTAAAATAAAGAAATAGGAAAAATCCGTACATTAATAGTCTTACATCAACAATAAATAAAGTTACGGTTACATTTTTTTTTTTGAAAAAAAGTCTTCGACCAGTTTTTTTTCTTGTTTTCAGAATCAATGAAACCAATGAACAGAATAAACAAAACAAACCCACCTAAAATATTTTGTAAACATTCGGTCTAAGATTGAGAGACCTTTCCACGAGAAAATTTTTGCCCCTGTTTGTTCTACGTAGAACTCATACAGTTTCATTTTAATATTTCGCAATGGAATTAAAGGGGGGTGTGAGTAACGTTATGTGAAAACATAAACTGTATGAAGACAAAATAAGAATGAATGAAAAAAAAAGAAAAAACATTTTACCATATCAAAGACATTTCTACCTGTCAATATTTGAAGAAAATCAAGACTTTAAATTATTTATCTTGAAATGAAAGCGAAAATATTACAGAAAAGAGGAAAAGAGAAATAAACTGAGAGACAAGGAGGCTATTTAACTGAATGTTTTGATTATTCTTTAATAAGAAGAAAAGCAATATAATAAGACATGCACATGGGGTACACTTGTAATAATATATTTATTTAAACAATATTGATAGATTTTTCTTTTGCAGAATTTAATTAAGCAAGTGGGTAACCTGTAATCAGATGTTAATTTTATGGGTCTGCATGCATGCATCATGTACATATAATAGCATCTGACTGGGTTCGCGATATTTGTTCTGCATTATCTGTTTTGCGTCCTGGATTCGAGTTGACCAATAAAATTTATCGTTGATCTATTAAAAAGCTTGATTTGCATTTAAAATTATATCCAAGTTTAAATATTTTTATGATTGTTTTTGGTAAGTAAGTAAGTAAGTAAGTAAGTATTTATTCTGCTACAAACAAATATACATTAGCTATGAAAATTACAAGACAA
>JAUZNK010082521.1:0-13081 GCA_035046665.1 Euphysa ruthae | reverse complement strand
ATAATTACCGTAGTAAATAAACTTCTTCCGAATTTTGTGTATAAGCAATTTTACCGCCTTTAATATTTATTAGCCGTTTATTTCATGCCGATATTCATTGACTTGCCATTGGTTGTCTGGCCGAGCAGATAAGGTATTAGTCTCCGAATCGTAGATCTGTGGGTTCGTACCCACCTCGTATCCAATGATTTTTTTTACCTTAAGCTCAAACGGGAGCTCTAAGTAAATCAGAACCAAACCCGTGGAACTTTAACAAATTAGTAATAACTAGTAGCAAAGTAATAAATCAGTTCGGAGTCTATTAAATATATGGCGAACTAAATTATTCGTCAAGTAAACTTTTTTTTCCAAGCAAACTAAGAAAGTATAGAGAAATTTGATCGAAGATTTTGGAGATATGTGTTTGACAAAAAACTTAATATAAATTTAGATGCAAAAAACAAACAAATTCGATAGACTTTGCGAACAAATGTGAATTTAAAAAGCAGTCTACAAAACATTACATACCAAAGTATCAAAATTACATACCAAAATATCAAAATTAAAGGACATTGTAGCTAAAGTAAAATAAAATACTCTTTATGATTCTCTGGTGAGCCAATAGTACTTGAGATTAATACCAAATATTAAACTCTATCTTTGGCCATAAATCTAACCGAATATCTCATTAGCCCTGACTGATCCTCGTAGCTTTTTAATTAATTCAAATCCCATTTTGACTATACTTGCTATACTTGGTATTCAAACCTGAGGTTTAAAAACGAAACTTCAAACTGAGAAAACCGAATTTATTGAGTTTCGCCTTTAGCTAAGGGATTATTTAGGGAAACTCGATTTAAAAAAAATAAACTAGCTAAATGACTGACTTGAGCAAAGCATCAGTGTAATTACATCTAATATTACTGAAAAAAAAACTTCACATATGGGTATTTAGGCCTGTTGACAATTTAAATAACAACACGAGATAATCATATCGAAAATTAAAACTCAATTTTAAACGTACAATTCAAGCTAAGAACTTCATTTCTTACCTGGGACCATGACAGCCAAAGATATCAAGATTAATGAACGAACGTGTAGGTTCTTTTAAACACAATGTAAAGAAACATTGCTTAACATATCTATGCTGTAAATCGATTTTAGGTTTGACAAGGTGATTTTCATAACACCTGTCTAGCTAGTTAGAATTTCAATCATGAATGATAGAACGTAACTGACTTACATAATATGTCGTATAGGGAATTAAATTGGCAAACTGATAGACGTAAGTCCACTCAACCCAGTCGGGAGTTTCTGCTAACGCTAGTGGGTTAACTCGATGATTCAAATTGGTCTTCTATAAAAAATTTCAAAGTCTTTGTTATTATTTTATTATCTCTGTAATTTCAAATATCTTAAAACCTAGTTTCACTTAGTTGCAGTGTATAAAGAATTAATATAGCCATGAACTGTTTTTTGAATTTTTTTTTCCTTTTTTTGTCTAGACGAATATTTCAGAAAAAAACGACAAATGAAAAACTGAAGCATGCCTAGCAAATATCTTTCTTAAAAAATAGACTTTTTTGTCATAAACGGAAAAACTTTTGTTAAGTTTAATAATTCCATTTAAAAATAATCGAATCAGTTTTCCTCTATCTTTTAAACATTAAAATCCAAGTAAAATGAAATAGTTAAATTAATTTGGACCACAATGAAAATAAGGCTTTGGCTTTTCTTATGCTTATCCCTGCTATCAATACCTGTTGTTTAAAATATTGTTGTATGTAGTAAATTTTTTTTTTTTTTTTTTTTAACAACGCTCTTAATTTTGTAAATTTTCTATTGATAGTGAATACTTACTTAATTAATTGAGTACTTAATTAATTAATTTTTAAGTAATGAAAATCAAGTCTGAGTAGAGAACACTTGAAACAAGCTAATTCATAAATTTCAGGATATGCTTGATTAAAATTAAAGGGCGTTTATGGAACAAAGAATTTCAAAAATCTTTAGAGTATAAATTTCGGGGTGTTAAATCGTGATATGTGTATTAATTAAACGTGAGTTTATCGTAAGCGAATCAGTCCGATCTTTTAGGAAATGACTTAAAAGAGATTTCATAGCTTATGCAATAAAATCCAATTTAAATCATATTTTTTAAGATAAGATCGTGTTTATTTTGAATGTTTTGTGAATTTTCGAAGACTATATCTCCTAACATACATTTTGCAATGCAATAGCTTAGCTTGTTTTAAGATAAAATAAATAGTCGTTTAAAGATAATAGCATGATGGAATATTTAAGAAGAATACTGTCAAAGAAAAAGCAAACATACAAAAAGTTTTCACTACAATCTTATCGACGCTTAAATACGATTTTAGACCAAGAAGTATCCAAGGTTAAAGAAATTACTTTTTTAATCATACTCGTTATTGGCTCTTTAAATATTTCTGACAATTTTTGTTGCGAAATTTACTGTATATTCAATTGACCCCAGGGTAACGGTTTTTCTCTCTAAAATTTCACACACACACACAGCTTGAATTTCCCATTCATCAACCGGTGATTTTTCGTGGCTAGAAGCTGGATGCATTCTTGGGTGGTGAAAATTATTAATCTTTTAACGTCTACTATCTTATAGTAGAAATTGGTGCGCTGCGTTTGTGAATTGACAGCGTAAAGGTAAAATTGGAATATCTTCTCATAATTCCGGGTTTGGAGGTATGTTCCTGCTTTGCCTCTGCGACCTATTTGTTCGTTTAATGTTGGTTATTTTTGGTAGGTTTACTGCAGCGCTTTGGGTAATACTTTAAAAATAAATACTAAATGAACAGATTAAGTAAGATAATTTCAGTTTAAGCAACTTTTCAACAGTTTAAAAACTCATGTTATACAAAATTAAAACTATTTGTTGTGAATTGTCGGAGGAGTAGTTTTGGGAGGCAAGCCTAAAGGGCGCAAATTCAAAGAGCGAAATGTAACTCTCTCCCAACGTGCTACAATGGTTTACCGGCAAATTTTTTCAGAAAAGTACAAGTGTGTAACACTTCAAATTTGCGAAGGTCTAAACCTCTTTAGAACACCCGATTCCAAGAGCACCAGTTATTGGCTACTTTTTTATAGAGAAAATTTATTTAAAAGTTACGAAAGAATTATTAACGGAAATACCTTTTTTTTCAATTTTGACTATTAAAATTTTATTGCTATTTGTGTTTATGTGAATTTAAGACATATATGCTTCTGATATGTTTATCTGATTAAAACGATGTTAATTATTCAGAATCAATTGCTAAATGATAGAAACACATCATGTAACTATGATATACCGCGATCGCACGCCGGGAGAGAGATACTCTTCGCTCTTTGAATATATCGCTATTTGAATCTGCGCCTTTCGGGCTTGCTTCCCAAAACTACTCCTTCGAATATTTACAAAAGAGAATTTTAAGTATTAATTCACTTCAAAATAGCTGATTCTGGTTGCTTTTAGTAAATATATCTATTACTGTTGTGTCTAGTAGGTTATTTGCCAGAAAAACAAATGCTTCACTTCAAAATAGAATGCTGGCAAGCCATGCTCTAAACATGCTTTTTAGTAAAGGCTATGGATGCTTGCCAAATTAGAGCAATAAAAAACAACAAATATAAAAAAAAAAAAGTTTACAAGTATAAGTAAAAAAATAAATATTGTCAATAATTTCAACTTCCACCTCCCACTTTTCAGGATTTCCTCATACTACCAATAACATATATAATAAATATTTAATATATATTTAATATATATTTAATATGATTAATTAACAATATAAACGATATTAAATTATCTTGAATATATGGTTGTCAATGATTGTCAAGTTTTTTGTTCTCTATCTTAATTTAAAAGTAACAACTTCATTTCTTCTGATACTATCAGTTACATTTTTTTGTCTATTGTTGTAAATGATATTATCAATAATTCTTGATGCAAACTCTTTCGACCACAATAAACATGTTCCAAATATGTGAATGTCTTGTAAGGTGCATATTGTTGAACAATAAACTCTGCACCTGCTCTCACAAAACACCTCCATGGTTTTCAATAACTATTTCCTCGTCAGTAAAATCAAGAATGCCATATAAATTGAGAACAAATTCAGGGATATTTGAAGAAAGGGCCAGTTAAGCCACCTCTTGACAAAAAATTGAGTTAACTATTTGATAAATAATCTTCAGTGTCTCCTAGCAACATATTTTGAAAAAACTGCACTTAATGCGTTTTCTTAACTTTCTGGCAACGTACCCAGTTATGATGTAAGCCGTCTCTTCACCATCACTACATCATGTAATTTCATGAATTTTTGATTCATATTCACTTAATTCTGCACATAAATTGACTTTATTAAATCAACTATCAGCAACTGGTCGTTCATCACAAAAGTTTGTATTTTCTTTTAGTAGTGATTTACAGGTTAAAATTCTTGTTAGATAAAAACAGATTCTGAATTTCCATATACATCAAACAGTTCATTAAATGCATTTACATTTGCAGAATGTTTGTCCGTGACAATATTTCTGATGTTGAATCATAATTGAACAAGGTCTGATATTGAATTGGATATTTCGCTTGCAAGCCGTTTCTCACTGATTGATTTCTCTGGGGAAAGCTTTTATAACCAGTGGTATGCTTTTCTTTAATCCTACAATCGTCAATACAACGATACCTTTGTATAAACCAAACCACCTGATTCATCTGCACCAACATAAATTCTACTGCTATATTGTGTACGCTTAGGTACATTTCATCAGCCGTTAAAATACAATCAGCAAGTATTTCATCTAAAAATATAAGAGACTTGTTTTGAAGATATAAGAAAATTGAAAAATTCACATAGAACTATAAACAGTTGACATAAATGTTACCAAAACAAACTCATAAATCTTGATGGGACATCATATTTAAAAAGTCATTTCACTTAATGGTGTTTTAATTCTTATCAATCATTTCACAAGGTGCGGCTCTATGTAAACATTATAAGCCCGCATATAAATGTGGATAAATAACTCCAATAGGTAATAGTTGAACTGAATACAGATAAAAAAACAATATACAAATTTGAGACCTTATGTGATAATATGAAATACTTTTATTTACCAATAGATTTTAGGTACGGCACCTAAAATTAATCAAAGAAATTGCCCATCGGAAAAAGAAATATAATTGTCTTTATATAATAATGTTTTTGCTGCTGTCAGTGAGTTCACACCATCTTGCTGCAATTTTTTCAAAAGAGAACATGATGGTAAAGGTAACTTTCCAAGTAGTAGCTAATTTTAAGTCTGCATAGATGTATATCGAAAAAGAAGAGAGTATCAAATAATTTCAGGTGAATAGGATGGACGACCTTTGGGTTTGTAGTATTGTCTTTTTTGAGGTGCGTCTAATATTATGTAACAATGTTCTTCATAAGGGAAGGAAAGTTTTCCAGTATTTTAAATTTTTTGAGTGTGGCATTATTTCCTTTTGTAAACCAGGATGATAATGGTATAGGGTTTCCATTGTAAAGCAGCTGTACTTGAGGATCTTTACCAACCCTGATGGTCTAACTAATTGATGGAAGATTAGTGACTAAGTCAAAATCTAACTTGTAAAATACCACAGAGTCTGGATTCATTGTACATTGGAATCCACTGGGACAATTTCTGTCAGATATATCAAAAAAATCATTAATGTTATTCCTGTCTTTATAATTCAGTAATAGGTTTTCTTGGAAGGTTCTTAATTTAGGTTCCTTTCTTGGTGATGTAGGTGGTGAACACAAATTTGATTTCAGAGCTTTAATTGAGTATACTGTAGGAACAGGATCGAATTTTTCAATCCAGTTTATTTTTTAACTTTTGTAATTTTTTTTTTTTTTCAAAATGTTATTGATTCTTAGGTTGATACGGCTTCTCATCAGTATTAAATAGTATTTGCGAGGCTGGACTCTGTTTTCCACGTTTTTAAGCAGATGCAGAGTATCTCTTTATCAGCAGAATCAGACGACAAACGGCAAACAATTGTTGCGATGAAACTAGGAGCGGAAGCTGCATTGCTTGATGTAGCAGGTGCTTCTTAATCATTGAACGATACTTTTGCTGCACGTGCTTCAAAAAGATTTTTCGGAGCGTCGTGGTATTTTAACCTGATTACTTTGTGTTATTTCAACATTTCTGTATGGAAAAAGCGATTATATTTCGTTCGATAATAATTTTCCATAGATACATAACATTCCAAATAAGTAATCTAAAATGGATTATTAGTTTTCAACAAGCTCGAATAACTTTTTTACGATAAAAATTTAACCAACTTACAAATACATTTCGCTATATATAAAATATATATATACTAACCGCCTGTAAAAAACGATAAAAACACATCGTTGTTTCCATTATAATAAACTATTCCTTCATTGTAATGGAATGTAAAAAAGAAAGGTGCAGAAATTTTTTTTTTTTTTTACTTTTCTACCGGATGGTTAATTTTAAATTTTAATAGTCTTTTAAAGTTGAGGTTGTGAACTTTTCAAAGAGGGTAAAAACGTCAAAAAATTAGTTAAAAGATCCTTCAAACTGGGCTAAAATTTAATGAAGATTTAATGTTTATAAATTGCTTCGGTATCTTTTAAAAGTATCCTTATATCCTTTATAGAAGTATTGCTATTATTTTTCAAAATTTACAGATCAATTCATTAATTAATGGTAATGATATCAATATTATTATTAATGATAATCATTAATGATAATTAATTATAGAATAATTAATGAAAATGTAAACCCTAAAAAAAATTGCTCTACACAAATTAAAAGCGACGAGTAAATACAAAATTCTGGTACGGTTGCAGTCGTACCAGCCGAAACGCGGTAAATCGAGCCTGAATACAAAAAATAGTCTCAGCTTTTTCATCCAATTCGCTTAACAGAGTTTCAGCTAAATTTTGAATTTTGATTTAAAATTTTTTTTTTTTTTTTGACATACAGTATCTCAATTTGAAAATTTTCTTAGTCTCTATTTACATTATAGAGTTATGCTATCGATTTGTTTAAACGAATCCATGGAGGAGAAATTTTTTATTATGCTAAATAATACTTTTTGAAACTTCTTGCTCAAATTAAATTTACTTCATTTATTTTAGAGACAAATCCTATTTACTTCAGATGAAATACACGGTATGTATCTACTCTAAATCGATTACTTTCAAATCCGGCTTTACCATTATTTACAAAGAAAAGGTAATTCCTTATCTTACTTAATATCCTAATGAAATTAGGAACACAATCTATGTTAGGGTTTTTTTGTAACAGGCAAAAACAAAATCATTTACTAAACGCGTCTCTCATATAACAGGCCCGTAACAAGCAGAGTTGATTTGTAGCGTCAAAAGGCGTGAATTTCATTACAACTAGCAACTGAAGACAGCTTGTGGTTTAGATGAACTGGAAGGCACGAAAATTTTGCCTCTTCAATAAACTAAATTATTTAGAATATTCTACATTGGTGTTTTTGTTTGTCCGAGAATTTTTATAATTTAACTAAAACCGTTGCCCTTAGGTCGCAAGAAAAGTTAGTGGTGACAAAGCAACAACATTCAACTTAACGATTTCTTTCACATAAAACATAAATCAACAACAGAATAGCAAATTAAGTTTGGGTAGACTTGTTCAAAGACTTATGTTTTGGTAAACCATCGCTTTGGGCGAATTTACTAGAAACTTAATGCCGGTTATCTTTCCACACGAAAGGCCTTCCAAAATCACACAAATCACTATTTTATATGTCATATCTTTATCGATAAGGATAAACATTAAATTGTTGAGACGCTAACTGGTCGTTGTTGCCCTCATGTACATTTTCACACGTTTCAATGCAGAGAAGAACCGTTCACTCACTGCATTTGCTTCGGGTATCACTAGAAGAATCTTAGAAAGAAAAACAATTCGTGCCATCAATCGTTTCCTTCCATTGTCCAATTTTTTAAGAAAGAAGACCAAATCTTTGGCATTCTCGATTATGGCCCTGTAGAACAAAGTCCTATCACTTCTTGTTGCGATGTGATTTTGTCTCTACCAAAATCGTCTCCAAATATTTTGCAAACATTTGTGATGTCTTTTTCAAACCACTCACCTTTGAAACCTTTCAAGAAAATTACTCGCGTGTTTCGATATACCATCCAGTCGGGTTGATCAAACCAGTCTGAAATGGTCTGCATTATCGACAGCATCAAAATAAATTTTGTGGTACATTTCTTGATGTTGGTTTTCGGGAACGAAGTAGTTTTCAACTCTTTCAGGACGTCTTTTCTTTCTTGGGGATGAAGGATCATTTATCCCCAATCGAGCTTGGTCTAACTTAACAACCTTCCAAAAACTTGAAAATGAATTTTCATTTCTATTCGAATTCAAAACCTTCACTGTGCATGAAGCAGAATCCTGATCTTCGACTGCAGTGCATATACTTGCTGGTGAAGTTCGAGACAAATTATCTGTGAGTGTCAGAGTCATTTTTTCTGAACTCACATCCAAATATAAATTTGAATCGCTGCATGTAGATCTGAACTTCGCGAAACTGTGACTTTATTTCCGTATCTTTCATATTCTCGAGTGACAACTTCAAAAGTTCCATCAGTTCATCATAGTTATCAATCAACACGATTTTCTACCTCAATCTGTTAAGCCATTGGTCGGAATGATATTACATGGAACTAACATAACTTCAACAAATAAAACGATGCTGAAAACTATTAAACGACAGAGAAAAGGATGTAACACATCATATCATACACAATCAAGAGAACCACCCTTAGCTATATACATAAGTATGTTGGTTCATTCAAAAATTAGAAAAAAGGGTATAATTGATAGATTGAATAAGCTTGGATTATCGATTACATATAACAGAGTCTTAGAAATCTCTATAATGATCAGAAATATTGTATGTTCTCAATATGAATCGAACCTGTTAGTGTGTTCCCCTATTCTAAACAATGACGTGTTTACAGCATCCGCTCTTGATAATATATATCATAATCCCAGTTCAACAACTTCACACGAATCTTTCCATGGAACTGCCATCTTTCAACACGCAACTATAGACGAACCAAGTGTATCAAAAGTTCATCAAAAAAGCCGCATCCATTACCAGAGAAATATACCAACTTTAAACCAGTTGATGGAAGTAGAACAGAAATTGACCCATTGAAAATACAGATGATATCATCAAGTCACTATCTATTGACGCTGATATAAAGAATGATAAAAGCTAACTATGTTTTTATTACTAAAAAATACTTTACTGCACATACTCTAAAATATTTCATGAAAATGACAGAGGCGAGCATAGTGTCATCTGAAACTGCTCAGTCATTTATTTATGCATCACATGTTTTCAGAACAAATCTTGCTTACCAAATCTCAGCCTATACTCTTGATGAAAAAGCATATGAAAAGTATATAGCTTCAAATAATGTTCCACTTTAGTGCCAATGCAGCTAGAAGATCCACAAACTCTATTCTGGCCCATAGGATTTGGTCTACAACTTTAACTATGCTACTTTTTTATGTTCTATACAATCAAGTTTATACAAAAAAGCCATATGAAGTCTTCTTTCATGGTTTTTTGCCCTAGATCGCGTTCATTATGCTAAATGGTTGACTTTACACTTACGTGATTTGCTATAATTACTCGAAACCTGTCCTGATATAGCCGTGTACTTTGATAAAGGGGTTTTACTGTTACGAAAACCAAGAGATCTTTTTCTTCAATTGACATTGATAATACACACGAGCAAAGCAACAAATGTGAAAAAGGAGATTGAGGTATTGATTATTAAGTGTCTAGTTTATAAGTTTGCAAAACACTTTACAGGTAGGTGACTGGAAATTTAAAAAAAGAGATTCTTTAGTAAAGATTATCACAAATATATCAACTAGTTTAATAAAAAAGTCTGTGGTTTCTTTTAGGTACGTTTGAGTTAACTGAAGATCCTACTCAGTTGTTACGATGAATGCTATGAGGACCAGAGTTCGAATAAACTTTACCACGCGATAATCAAGACAACGACTGGCAGTTTAAACACCACAAAAAACAACTAGTTTCCAAAAAGAATTTGCAAAAATATTTGCGACTTAGTATCAGTCTTTGAGCAAATGGGTAAACCTTTTATGGATAAAACGAAAGGTCTCATTTTAGACACAGGTGGTATCATAGATGCACAAGTCATCAACTTCAATTCACAGCACTTGTAAACGAGCGTTTGAAAGGAAATGAAAAGTCTTTACTTGATCCGATCAAACTTAACAATTTTCTTCTTTTCAAAACCCTGCACTAAGAAAGATAAACTCTGCTATACTAAAGATAACATCGCTAAAAAACCTTTCACTTTCGAAAAATTGGGAGATACGAACCGAAAATAAATCTGATTTATTAACTTGCTTAGAAAAAGTCTCCGAAAACACCGTCAATCATCCTACAACAGATGTTATTTGATTGATACGCTACAACTGTATTTGTACACTTCATTAAAAAAACAACTATAAACTGCTCGTCAAATTGGTATTATCTAGGATGTTTATATAGAAAAATCTTTAAAATCGTCAGCATGAACAAAACGAGACAAACGAGTTCGTTGACGAGTATGGCAACTATAATAACTGTGGAAACTGGAAATTTTTTCTTAGAGTTGATGAAAACAAAACTGAGTATTTAAACTACAAAATGAAAAAATGCTCGTGACGACCTATGATGATTTATTCATTAAAAATTGCAACACAAAAGATGTATCTTGTGTCTCCTTGCTCCCATGAAAAAGCTGAAAAGCGAATGTTTCTTCACAAAAAAAGCTAGTCTAAACGGTCTTAAAAAGTATTGATCAAACGATCTGCTCCAATTTCATTTATTATTTTACAGTTAACTCACACAGTGTAAACACAGTATAAACACCCGAAATCAAAATTGTATGATAAAGCCACCACTTGTAAAATTAGAATTTGCTAAAAAGGGATTTTATTTCGTGAGAGCAAAAATTTATTATAATATATTATATTTAATTTATATAACTATTTTTATATTTACAATAATTTATAAACAGGGCTCAGGTTGATAGCAATTTTTTATAAAGTTTAAATATTTTTATCCTGTGTAAATATTGATTTTAATAACAATAATTATAATGGCAAGGCATACATATATCATATACATATAGTGAAATAAGAAATATGGCTTCTAATTTATAATCTATTCCAATTTAAAATAAATTTAAAGTTTATTTACCACTTACAAGCTTTTGTTTAAAGACACAAAATTAAATATTAAAACAATGGATGTTTATATTCGATAAATGGAAAGAATAAAACAGTTGTGTTTAATGACAAGAAATAAAATATAATAAGTAATATATAGGAAATAAAACAGTTGTGTTTAATGACAAGAAATAAAATATAATAAATAATATATAGGAAATAAAACAATAGATGTTTAAGAACATTCGAATGGATTCTTTTGTTTAAAGTTTAAATAAAATTCTCTGTCAAAAGTATTCAAATTAATTTTGATTTCGTTTTGATCTTGTCTTGATTGAATTATTCTCTACTGTTTAAATAATATTAATAAATAAATGAGGAGGCAAGACAAAACATGAAAAACAGGCACGAATCTAGGCACTAATTTCGACTTAAAATTCTACCGAGTCAGCAAAAACTTCCTTACCATAGAGAATTTTTCGTTTACTGCCAAATGAACTCCAGCATAAAAGTTTGCAATAAATTAGAAAACTGTTATTTTTGCTTAAGATTCCTGAAGAAAAAATTGATTTAATTAGCACGTCATATTTTAAAGTCGTATTTAACATTCAAATTTCTTTTATATTAAATTCCTACTTTTCATCTTTTAAATACCTTTGACACGTGATTCCGTCAATAGAACTAATTAAATAATTTTTCCTAAGCAAATAAAATTAATACTGATAGTAGAAAATCTTCAGTTGGTCTTATTTCAGCTAATAATTGCAAATGAAGACATTTTGAGTAAATCTTAAGAATAAGTAATCATATTATACAAAAAAAATTTTATTCTTCTTTTATAAGCCTTTTATGCACCAAAAAAATGTTCCAATTAACTTGCAAGTTTTAGCAAATGCTCTTTTTTTTTTTTATTATTATTATTTCCGAGATTAATTTTTGTATAAGACTTAACAATTGCTGCCTTCTTTAGAATATTATAGTGGTTACACTAACCGTATAAAACTCCATTATTTCAAAAACTTTAGAATATAATAGAGATCACTACCTCTTTTTAATGTTTCTCACCGAGGAGGCATTTATACGAGGAAAATGAAAAAGAAGAAATTTTTTACAAACTAATACGAATTTAATGGAATTTCGTTTTTTTTTTCCCTAAAAGACTGTTGTAAAATATTCCATTCAAGTTTGAAATTGCCTATTTTTTATCTTTAGAATACATAGTCGCTTTTAACAAACACTTGTGTAAAAAGAAGGGGAAAATGATTCCTACAAAAAGGTTGGGCCGCTTGCTAAGATCTTGTGGTAGGAATCCTACAAGTTGGGATATTGATGATCTCATAGTCAAGCATGGTTTAAAAGGTTTGTTTACATTTAGTGTTCATTAACTTATCACTTTTTATACCATCCTTATTTCCGGTTATTACTGGAATGTAAAAAAATGTTTCAGCACAAAATGTTAATAGAATAAAAACAAATAAGAGCCATTTTGGACCAGTCGAATAACTTTGTTACAGCTTCTGGACTTTAGTGGTTCGATAACAATTATGAGTCACCCGTTTTAATAAATAGCCTGTCTTTAATTGTAGAAGAATGTCCTTTGCACATCAAAAAGAATATCTGTTTCAGGTGTACGATCAATTTAAAGCTGAAAGAGTGTGGTTTTTATTACACGTTTTTCTCGATATGTGATGAGCATGTTAGATTGTCATATTCTCCTTGTAACCGCTAGATATTATGGCAGCAATCTTTCTTTTTCGACTAACTTTGCTTTTGCAGCATTAATTAAATAGAAAACAGGTGCCTTGTTTTTTATCACCCACCAATATTTTTACTTTTAACAAAAGGATAT
>JAUZNK010082510.1:0-13082 GCA_035046665.1 Euphysa ruthae | reverse complement strand
ATGTTCATGTAAATTTTCAATTATTTGTATCATATAGTTAACCAAAAAAACCTGTTTTGCTTTTACTTACTTTTTTTAAAAAAATGCTGATTCAGCATGAAATAATTGAGATTTCAAAAAAAAAAGTATTTTTTTCTTTTTGCAACCTTTTTTTGTTTTGTATCTTTACAATATCCAGTTCATAATTTCACAATAAGGCTGGAAACGTTTTTTTACCATCTAATCACCTTAAAGTATATATAATATATTTTGAAATATAATAAATATACTTTAAAAAATATATATTTCAAAATATATATATATTTAAAAATATATAATTTAAAATATATACCATATATTTTTAAAATATATAATATATTTTAAAATAAGACTGTTTGAAATAAATTTAAAAAAACCTTATTTATCCAGGATAGTAAAAACATGCTAAAGACATGAAGACTGGGTAGACTGGACCCATACCTTAAACTTTTGACGAGATTTTTAAGGTGGTATTTTTCTACCCAATGAAAATATAAAAAGTTATGGACAATTTCAAATACTTTTAAAGCAAAGCAATCGAAATCAAAGTATATTACCTAATAAAAATACCAAACGATAGTCTATTTCACCACCGGTCGAGTTATAACCTATGACCATATATTTCGGCTCTTGTTCAATATTGCGTACCATCCTTTCAAAAGTAAAACACGTAATATTGGTTATAAAATAACAATGTTTTACATTCTACAGAATTGAAAACAGTTAAAAAACTAGCAAGAATACTATTAAACATGGACTTCGGCGCTACCATGTAGTTTATCAGCGTATATTTGTAAAGCAGGTTTGACATCCCGCTCAACGAACTTCACTACCTAGAGATATTTAAAAAAGCGTGTTACTTGACGCTATTTTTACTAAAGAGTAAAAATTTATGTTTATTTTAACTACAAATTAAAGTAAAAAGATTGATTGACAGTCGAAGATAGTCAAATTTCTAACAAGAGTAAAGTTTAGCGGGTTTTTTCCAACAGCTCACTTAGGATCGCAACAGCTTTGCTTAAACTTTGGTGCATTACCAAAGGATATGGTATCCTCCACAACTAAATTTTAGATTAGACATTTCAAAGACAAATGATCTTATCTGAATATTCATTTTTAATATTTTTTAGCAGAGAGGTGAGTGAGGCCAGCAGAAGGCTTTAAAATCAATCGCGTAATGTTCATGTAAAAAAAATTACTAAAACTGCTATTCGAGGTCACAGCAAGAAAGAATCTATAAGATTATATATTTTTTAACTGGTCTAAAAAATAGTATGATAGAAGTAATCCTGAAGTCAATTAAGATCTTTTAATAGACTTAATTAAGATTGGGAAGCAATGAAAAAACATTCTCAGTGCAATTAAACAATTTGGCAAATTTTCAGACCTTTTCCTTTTATCTAAAGTTTAAGATGAAATTGCGTAAATTCTGATTATACCTTCATTTAGTACACTTTTATATTCAAAAATTTTGGAGTTATAACAAAAGAATACAAAAATTATACAGTGCCAAATGTAAAACAGCAGGAAAATTTTGTAACCAATTTTAGAAAAAAAAAAAAACCTTTATCCTGGCTTTAATGAAAAATAGACAGTATCAACTCTGCAATAAAATAAAGTTTATATAATAATGACATTCAGTCTTTCATCGAGAAGGTGAATAAGTCTACGTAGTTTGATTTTAAAGCAGCCGATTGCTACGAAAAAATCTTCTCAATTCTCAAAATGTAATAATAATTTCCACAATGCTTAAAATCTAAAATTTCACTACTAGAACTTTCTTCTAAAACTCGATATCTTAACAAAATGACTTCCAGGTTTTCCATAACATTTTTTAAGCAGAAGGGACTCTTTTTCAGGCCTAGTACGAGGCATATAAAATGTTTACCAACATAGAAAGTACACATGCAAAATAAAGAATACCTGAGCTGGAGCTCTACCTATAAACGTACTAGCATCAAGTAATTCATCGATCTTACTGTGAATAGGCGAAAAATATTTAGATTTTTTAATTAAATCGACAAGATTATTGTCTCTACCATATTCTTTGACTTCTTTTGAAGCCAATTGCGAAAGTACGCGAATCTCTTCGTGACAAACCTGAAAAACGATCGAATAAAAAATTAGTGAAAATATAAACCTAATTTTATAAATTTAATATACGATGTCAAAATTACTTGCGTATTATATGAAACTTGTTCAGACTAAAGTAAAAATTTTAATATGAAAAAATACTGTCCACAGAACTGTAACGTAAAAAAAAGTAAATACCCTGATCAGATCAGATCAGAAAAATCTTGCAATAGTCTCGATATTCTCTTGTGTTCGCCTAATGTTACAAAAAAAAAAAAAAAAAAAGAGAGAAAGAAAAACAAGAATTTTTGACTGATAAGAAATAAAGGTAAGAATCAAAATAAATTTAATAACACGTTATTACTTAATAACGAATTAAATATGTTTAAAGGTTCCTTGTAATTCAATGAGTTTTTGGTCCGCTCTAAAGATAACTTTATAAAACCTGTTCTTTAACACTTGAAACTTGCCACAAATGATCTCTAGGCCCTTAGGAACATTTTGCATTAGGTCATAGGTTTTAAAAATGATGACGTCATCACAATTGAAGACGTCATCACGTATTGTTCGGAAAACTGTACTTATACCTGGTCCAAAGGTATTTTTATAAAACCTGTTCTTTTATCCCTAAATACTTGAAAAAAACCATAAAATATAAAGTCATCTTTCCTACAAGTGTAAAATATTTGCGAAAAAAAGCACTGCAACGGCACAACTAAATAAATTGATAACGCGGCTGACCTAAAAGTGCTGACAACAGCAAAAAAGGTTACAACATTGAGAACAGCAATAGAAGTCGTTAAATTTACACACCTAGGGAATAAAAATTTAAAAAAAAATTGGACCGATTTCAGAAATAATTTCATAATTCAAAATGGCGGTTAGTGATAAAAATAATTTTTTCACCAAAATGATCGCAAGTAAAAGTTAGGAAGGGATTGTGAGTTTCAACATCACAGCTCATTTTGTTAAAAAGTTATCGATGGTGAAAGGCGACCGCGGGCCAAAAAGCCCCCACCCCCGCCTGGGATAGGGTAAAGTGTCGAGTTGCTAAATGCTTTTCTCAGCTTTCTAATTTATTAATAAAAAATAAAAACTAACCTGCCTGTCCCCTCCTGCTTTTACCATTGCCATAATGATATTTTCTGTCGCCATGAAAGGGAGTTCTTGAGCTACATGCCTTGCAATAACACATGGATACACAACCAAACCTTCAAATATATTTTGTAAAGTATTCAAAATGACATCAGCCGTAAGGAATGATTCAGGAAGACATATTCGCCTAAATGAATTTTATTTAACGTTGATTATTACAACAGTTTAAAATAAGCTTGCTTCAAATTTAAACTCTAATGAAGGAATAGTTTTAGCAGAAAATATTTCCCAAATAAGATTAGGGTTTAAATGTCTCAGGAACTTGCAAATTTTTGTTTCGAGAAACCGTAAAACTTTAATGAACCGCGAGACATCGTTTGACTAAGTATCCGGTGTCAGACAACTCCGATTATTTACTATTTTGAGACCTCTCCTACTAATGTCATTTATGACGCTATCTTCTGTTTTTGAGCAAAAAATTTATAATACAGGGGAGCAAGAAAAGCGTTGTTTAGCTTTAGTTTGTTCAACAAAGAGATGGTTTTAAACTAGAGATAGGGAGTAAAATTTTCTTTTTTCTTTCAAAAAAACGACTCCACAATTTAAATGTTTAAATTTTAATTTCTAATGAAAGTAAAATATCATATCATGAGTGACAGTATTTATTTTTCACAGCGTTTTGGGAGTCAAACTGCTTGAAACACCATATTACATTACACCAAAACCAAAAAGAAAAAAAAAAAGAAAAAAAATAGTTGAAATTTATTTCTGTTTAAAACTATTGCGTTAAATCAAAAAATCATTTAATAAAAATCGCTAAAAAGTTCTGATGAAGAATTTATATAAGTAATTATCAGAAGCAAAAATAAAATTAACGTCAGTAAAGTTACATAGGCAAGTCTCTTAAATAAATAAAAAAAATGTTTATAAATAAGCAGCAGAAGGTGCACTCTCGTTTCATTGATTATTTAGTTATTGTTTCTCAAATAACTAGGTTAAGGCTAATTTTATGATGGATACAGACCATTTAAGAAATTTACTCAATAAAAAATCTAAAAGGTTCAATATAAGGAAATAAAACTCTTTCAAATATCTTGAAATAAACAAAAGAATGCCAGTTAAACGGTAATTCGATTTTCCGATGCCAATTGTCCTGTTTATGCTATTAGAATTACAAAACTCCACCGTAGTTTAATATTTTAAATATAAATAGGAGCACCATATTTTTCAACAGCGATCTCAATGGGAACAGAAAATAACAAAGAAAAGGCGTGCCCTAAGTCGGAATAACAAAAGGAGCAGGAGATCATATTTGGTAGACCAATGATGAGATAACAGAGGGATTGAATACCCTGCGCCCTACCTGAGTTCAAATACAGGGCAACTGTCGAAGTCCTGTAAAAATTCCACACAGTGAGCAAGCAAGCAATTAAGTGAATTTTTTTACTGTCATCAAATTATTGTAAAATCAACATAGAATAAACAATTGAATAAAGTTTAAAATCATGATTTAAAAAAGGTCTTAGATTTGATGAAATATTCAGAAATCATAAAAAAAAAAAAAAAAAAATATCAGCATACTAATTACTCTTCAAAGAATATAAAATGCAACAAAACGGTAATTCGATTTTCCGATGCCAATTGTCCTGTTTATGCTATTAGAATTACAAAACTCCACCGTAGTTTAATATTTTAAATATAAATAGGAGCACCATATTTTTCAACAGCGATCTCAATGGGAACAGAAAATAACAAAGAAAAGGCGTGCCCTAAGTCGGAATAACAAAAGGAGCAGGAGATCATATTTGGTAGACCAATGATGAGATAACAGAGGGATTGAATACCCTGCGCCCTACCTGAGTTCAAATACAGGGCAACTGTCGAAGTCCTGTAAAAATTCCACACAGTGAGCAAGCAAGCAATTAAGTGAATTTTTTTACTGTCATCAAATTATTGTAAAATCAACATAGAATAAACAATTGAATAAAGTTTAAAATCATGATTTAAAAAAGGTCTTAGATTTGATGAAATATTCAGAAATCATAAAAAAAAAAAAAAAAATATCAGCATACTAATTACTCTTCGAAGAATATAAAATGTAACAAAAAATAAGCTTATGTTTTGCTTGTTCAATCTAGAAAGAAGCATTATCTGATTATACCTAGATTTAATTTCCGTATACACTGTAACTGACCTTAATCATTTGTGGCATTGTTTCAAAGTGATGGAACCAGGTAAGAAAAAGAAAAGGGAAAGCGCTTTGGGTTGATGTGACAAAAAAACACTTTATTTCTAAAGAATCCAAATGAAAATCTGATTGAAAAAGGCAAATGTTCATGTCAAAGGGTTAGGTATAATTACTCTTCACTAGAGAATATGTTTCTGTAAAAACAAACGCATAATATATGCAAAAAAGTACAGCTTGAGAAATTTCACGCCAAATCATCCAGCCACTTATGGTAGATAGATCAAAGAGTTTTCAAGTAGAATATCAAGAGAATCTATTATTTTCCCAAGAGTAATTTCTGTTATAAAAACCAGCAAAAAGACAAAATTTCTATGCAATTTTACCAAAATTGCATAGAAATTTTTTTAAATTTTGCTAAGAAATATACAATAAAATACCGTGAATTAAAATTCCAGAAGTCAATAACAAATTCTAAAATTATCCTGGAATAGAGACAGCTCGGTAAAAATTGCAACGTATTTCAAATTCACTCCAACGTGCTAAAAATCGAGGGCATGATATTGTTATAGACATTGGGTCAGGAACTGGTTTTTTAAGGTTTGTAAAATGGTATTAGATAACGCTGATATAAAATGAAATAAATTAAATAAAAAATTACCTTAAAGAAATTTATATGAATAGAAAAATATAGATGAAAAACAACTACCTTCCTTACCATTTTGAAATCTCATACTATTTTTAGAAGTGATTATATATGAAAATCCTTTATACCTATTGGAGCTGTCATCCAGAGTTCTTTCCATCCATTGGACAGCAGCAGTGTTCTGAGCATCAGAAACAAGTGTCATTAAATGCCTTGATAAGCCACAACATCTTTCACTGCGCATGGGATTACGTTTATACGCCATTGCACTTGATCCGATCTGATTCTTCTCAAATGGTTCCTCGATCTCTTTCATGCTCGCCAAAATTCGAATATCAGAACAAATCTAAATATAAAACTTTGATTATTAAAATAATGGCTTCGTGACTTACTATATTTCGAACAGAAATCACACAATTCCATTGTCCTACTCAATACAGATATAGCTATAGCAATCCAAGCTGATAAATCTCTTTTGGTCAATGTGTATCGTAAAGCAGTCAGGACACTAACATAACTTGAAAGTGATTCTTTATTCCTCGTGCGAGAAATAATCTACTATTATTTCAAGTTTGAAATAAACACCAATATATTACAACAGTGCTTTTTGCTAGACAATAACCCAAAAAATCCATTGACAGCCTAAAGTATAAACCCAGCAAACCGAGCTAGCTACAAATCTAAATTATTTTTTCAAAAAATTTCCAGAGTGAAAAAGTAAGTTTGGTCATCATAACATTCAGGCAGTATTCTACTCTTATCGAATTTAAAAGTATACTATCTCATCCAAAGGAAGGACACTGATACAAATGAAAAAAATAACATCGCTTATCCCTTAATAACCGTGTGCGCCATATACTACATAAGAAAAAATTTTTTAAGCAAGTATGATCATATTCTTGCATATTTTTGAGACCTAATATAATCATAATAAATTCATGCATTTCTATGTGGTAAATTTTGTTTTAAACTTTTATGTGAGAGAGCTTAAAAAAAAAAGAAGATTTTTTATAGCTTTTTCATTTTCAAATTCATATCATATGAATTCAAATTTTTGTCATCTAAAATGCCATTAATGATAATTCAAAAATAGATACCACATATAATATTAATTTAAAAGCAAGGTAAAATTATATTTTCAGCATAATATACGTAAATTTCAGTCTAACAAAGCTGAAATCCAGTTGGTTTACTACCATAAATCCATTCATTTCTTTAGTTGGGAATTTTTTCAATCAGTGTAAACTGTTTTCACATGTTTGTTTGCCATTTTTTTGAATTTTTCATGCAAATGTGTTTCTTACAGCTGCTGAAATTCGCTCCTTGAAATTCAAAATATCTCCTTTTGTTAGTTTCAAGATTTATAACCGCAAAATTTTCAAGTGACCAATCGGTGAAGGGAAGATTTAGATTATTGCAATAGATTTTCTACAGGAAAAGAACCATTATAGTGAGGAAAAAAAAATTTACAAAAAGGAGTGGTTGTTCTAAAAAACATGTTTATACAGATATGATGTAATAATAGTAAATTGTTGGATTCTATTGTTTAAGTTGGAATATTTTTTAAATATTCAAAATACACACTTTATGGCGGTAAAATTTTTTTCTATGATTAATGCCATCATTTTTTTTGTTAATTCATTTTTGCTAAAAACTAAATAATTTTTGGCAACAAAACTTTTATTTATGTCTAGTTTTATATAACGTTTGTAAAGTATTAAAAATATCAAAAACTAACAAAAAAGTTCACTTTTAAAAATAAACTAACAAAAAAAATCACAATTTTAAAATAACAGTTTTAAAAAAATTATTCTATGCAAAAATTTATAACATATAAAGAATAAGTCATGTATCATTTTTAAATGACTGAATTTCATTCAATAAAAAACATACTTTGTGAACACTTGCACCCAGGCCACCTAATGCTGCTACAATGTTATAATCAACTTTTCTTGGGTAGGTTTGACCAGTGACGGTAAATGATTCATTGAAACCAGACAACTTTGTGACCAATTCATCAAGACGTTCAACCTTTAAAAAATGCAAAAATTTTGGAAATAAAAATTTACAAAGGAAGTACAGTGAAAAATCAAGCGTGGTCACAGCAAATCAAGCTATTACCTGAAAGAAATTTTGTAGCTCAGACCTCACCACAACTCTTTCAAAATAGCAGCAGAATATCATCAAAGTCTTGATGTCAGCATTTATACATTTTCTGAAACTATATAAAATTTTGGCAGTATCTAAGCATGATAGCCCGCAAAAAATGTGATTTAATAACAAAATACAAAGTTTCTGCCGCATTTCATAAAAAAAAAAAAACGAAAAAAAAAAAAAAAAATCAAATTGAATCAAATTTTAAATGTTTATAAAGGTTGCTTATGAACCTAAATTACCATAGTTACAAGAATTTTTGGACTTTGGAACACTGCTAGCCATTTGATTAAATAAATGCCAGTCATAGCCATTAAGCTTCGTGCAAAAATTCAATTCTCATTTTTGGTGAAAAAAAAAAATACCTTATTTATAGATGGGCCCAGTACAAAAGAATTGAGTTTTCAAGATGTTGATATTTGGGTCAAAAGATATAGTACATGGTACTCTCATATCACGCAAAATCTAAAAAAAAAAGGAAATTTACTTAAAAAAAATTTTTTTTTTTTTTTTTTAACTTGAATATTGTCACTTTGTTACTTAATGATCTCATCAAAAATATTTCAGAAAAAACTGATGAATTGTTACTCAGAAAAAGTGTTTCGGACGGACACAGACATGGGTGAGATTCATAGGCCCCAGCAGCTTCCCAGGAGGTTAATTAAAACTGAGAAAGTAAATAAAAGACAGAAAATAAGATTTCAGTTTTTATTTTTAAGCCAAAAATGTCCAAATGAGCAGCCTGACACAGATTATTTCATATGTCAGCTTCATCATTTCTCTTTTTGCGAAAAGAAACTTAGGCAAATAGGTAATAAATTATATAAATATTTATTTAAAATGCTCAAATTAAGCTTCTGCTGTACCACTAAAAAAAATCAAAATTACCTTATCGTGATTTCCATCAAATAATGTCAGGAAACTAGCCTGTGTTCCTGTTGTCCCTTTAACTCCACGAAACTTTAACTCATCTCTTATTCTTTTTATAGCTTGTAAATCCATCAACAAATCTGAAATCCATAAGCTGGCACGTTTACCAACAGTTGTTAACTGCGCAGGTCTGAAATAAAAATTAAAACATTTTCAGGTTTTGAGCATTTTTTTTTTTTTTTAATGAGATATATTTACAAGCCATATAGTTTTTCCTCTTTTGATAGATATTTGTTGATTCACAATGAGGAATGGTAATGAAGGAATGAAGCACATAACAGACTTTTTTTACTTTTTTTTTTGCAAGGCGTACTTTCTGCCATTAAAGGATTAGGTATACAATCAGTGAACATGAGGTATGAATGAAATTTACAAAATAATTGTCTTATTCGAGAAACCATTCTTTAAAACAATACACAACCTACTGTAAATTTTTCAAACCGAGAGAAAAAGTTATTATACTGCTCAATCCTTTTTACAAATCAAGGACTGACATACTGTAAATATGCAAAACCAAGACGATAACATAGAGTAAATTTGTAAAGACAAGACTATGACATACTGTAAATATGCAAAACCAACACAATGACATACTGTAAATATGTAAAACCAAAACAATGACATAATGTGAATTTGTAAAACCAAGACGATAACATACTGTAATTTTGTAAAACCAAAACAATGACATAATGTGAATTTATAAAACCAAGACGATAACATACTGTAAATTTGTAAAAGCAAGACAATGACATACTGTAAATTTTTAAAACCAAGGCAATCACACAATGTGAATTTGTAAAACCAAGACGATAACATACTGACTGTAAATTTGTAAAACCAAAACAATGACATAATGTGAATTTGTAAAACCAAGACGATAACATACTGTAAATTTATAAAGACAAGACAATGACATACTATAAATGTGTAAAACCAAAACAATGAGACATTGATAATGTGTAAAACCAAAACAATGACATACTGTAAATGTGTAAAACCAAGACAAGGCAGATCTTTTTGTTCAAGCGCAAAGTTGGATAATCGATCAATACATCTTGCAATCTACACAAAACAATTGTTACAAAATTAAATTTGGTAATAAGTAAATACATCTCCCAAGCTAAAGAGTCATTTAAAAAGTATGTAGACTATAAATTCATCAAATTTAGATAACTTCCCCCTTTTAAGCTTTTGTGCATCATTGAGGTATCTACCTCCATTAAACGTACAAACTTTTTAAGACATCGCCACCCTCTCCATTCCTAACTTATATAAAAAAATTTGGATTTAATTTTTAGGTTTGTATAACATTTATAGTGTTCAAAGATGACCATCACTTTTTACACCTGGTTTGCAATAGCGTGAAAAATACACATATATATTTATATTATATATATATTTATACAACATATATATATATATTGACAAAAATAATTCTAAATAAAAATAGTAAAAGCAAGACTGATTTTGTATGATTTTGCACCTTAAAGCAAATACCCTAGGCGGAAAAATACAAGCCACTTTTAATTCAGCCGTATGAGAATCATACTTTATTTTCTTGGGTATATAATAATATAATATGATATATTATAATATACCTTTGGTAGTATGATGTCCAATGCATCACGGACAATCATCAAATCCTGAAACACAAAATACAAAAAAAAAAAATTATCCTTGTTTTCCTGAATTTAAGCAAAGTGTCTTGAAAAGTCAGCCTTGAAAAGCTTTTTTTTTAAAAAAACAGCCATGGAAATAAAATGTATTAAACATAAAACTTTTACGTTTAAAAATTTAACTGCATGACAATGACACTTAACTAACCACAAAATAATCAAAAAATCCGAAGATTTTTAGAAAAAATTTAAAGATGCTTTTTAACCTTTAAAATATTGAGAATAATCAAATAAAAAATAGAAATAAATAGATAATGATTTTCTGACTGAATCTACACTCAGAAGAAAGATTTGGTAGTTTTTCACTAGTGGAAACAGGTAGAAAGATCATATCTATGTCTTACTGAAAATTTCAAACATATAGTAAATAAGCACCAGAATGGAAATTAAACCTGGGATTAACCAGTTAGTGCTTCTTTACAGTTTTATCTTATTTTCAATATGATATATCTTATAAAGGCAGTAATATTAAAATGCCAGAGTATTACAACTCCCTTCTTTACAAACTTACCTCTCACTCCGAACTTACTTACAAACCACTCTCTGCAAACACTAAATCTTAAAAACCTTTAACAATAGAAAAAATTTGTTAAAGAGAACACGTACAGCGTTATCTCCAACATAACACGAAGTGCATCCTAGGTGTATAATCGGAGATGCTAATGGCGCAGCCTGCCCAAAAGTGTATACATGGGCCATTACATCATGTCGTCGTGATTTCTCTTCTGCAGCAGCTATCTTGTAATCAATGTTGCAAATATTTGCTTCCATTTCTTGAATTTGAGCATCAGAGATATCAATACCAAGTTCCTAAAATTGAATGAACATTAAACTGCAAACAAGCATATAATCTAACTAATTTTATACTTAACAGTTTCAGTTTTTTTACGAGGTTCCCTTATTGCACTTTAAGGTTTGAAAACATCAACATGAAAAACCTAGAGATCTCCAATAAAATGATAAGTTACGCTTTTATAATGAATAAATATATCATTAGAATAAATCATTAATCAATAAATAAATCATTAGTTAATAAATAATTAATGATAATAATAATAATAATTAATAAATAATTCCCCAAACACATCAATCAGCATGTTCTTTTTGTAGTGGAGATCATTGAATAATTACTAATAACAACAGTGAAATTTTCTGTCTCTAAGTAATTTAAGCTTAGCATCTAAACCTGTTACCTATTTGATGAGAGATAGTGGTGAAAAATAAGTTAATAATTTTTTCTAACATGATGAAAAATTTCACGAATCAAAATAAATTTTTAAAATTTATGAAATTAAATTTTAAAATTGTTTATTTTAGGCCCAAAACAACTTTTCAGGTCCTAAGAACTGGGCCCAAAAACAAAATGGCAGACACAGCTTATTTATTAGAAATAATATTTCCAAAATTATAATTTTTAACTAAATTATAAATTATAATAAATTGTAATCCAAAATTTCAACATAATAATAATAATAATAAAAAAAAAAATACTCAGATTTTTGTCGTTTTTGGTTCATAAATCAGGCCTAGGCTCCTGAACAAAATTTTTTGACAAGTGGCCATATAGGTCAAAAGACTCCCTCTTTTGTCCTTTATCTTTATGTAAAATTAAAAAAGGTTAACAAACTGAATTTAAGAAGATTTAACAAAATGCTGATTTTAGGCCCAAAATAACCCAAAATATTCGAACCATATTCGTCATTTATCTTTTCTTTTAACGTTAAACCTTTGTGCAGAATTTTAGACAAAACTAATTAGTTGAGAAAAAGCAATATGGGTGGAGAAACATAAGGTCATGGTTTCTTTATAGGACTTCATCTACTAAGTCGGGAGTTCAACACTCTTTGGTATGAAAACTCTTTTTAAGTCACTTAACTTTATATTAATATTATATTTATTTATAATATATATATATATATATATATAATATATATTTACGATAACATTAATATTTATAAAGTATCTTTAAAAAAATGTTAGTGCGAGAAAACTTAACAGATTTAAATACTGGATTTATCAAACAAAACGATTGATTAATGTTTTTCACCTTTTCTGCTTTCGCAAGAACTGTCCATAGCTTTCGCCATGTAGAAAATTTCTTCTGGTCAGAAAAATTAAATCCCATCTCTTTGCTTGCATATCTGGTTGTTAGCTGACTTTGATAGGTTGTGTGGGGTTCCATTGTTTTTGTAGAATATGAGTGCAAGATATCAAGAAATATTATTAACTATTTTTAAAAATATTAGTATTTTTCAACTCAGTCATTATAATAAATAATAGAAAAATTAAAACAACATGTCATGAG
>JAUZNK010082499.1:0-13082 GCA_035046665.1 Euphysa ruthae | reverse complement strand
TACTTACTTACTTACTTACTTACTTACTTACTTACTTACTTACTTACTTACTTACTTACTTACTTTCTTACTTACTTTCTTACTTACTTGCTTGCTTGCTTACTTATATACTTACTTACTTATGTAACTACTTACATATTTAACTACTTAATTACGTGCTTACTTACTTACAAGTCCTCAGCATTTTTTGCCTTATGTTTGTCATAAATTTACGGCTGTTTTTGATATATGTTTTGTATCATTTAATTTTCGTTAATTTCTTTCAAGCTTTATATTTCGAACTTGATGACGAAATAAAGCTTATTTACTTACTGTTTGTGAATTTTTCTAGCTTTTCCGTTTCATTTTTACTTGATATTTCATATCTTCAGAAGGAGAAATGGAATTTAAAAACATGGTAATATGTTTCAGAACGACTTTATTCTTAGCTTATATTTAAAAATAATTATCACCCCTTAAAAGCCAATTTTGAAATACATTTTAAATAGAGAACCTATATTCTTCAACTAATATCTTTTTTAAGGAGATGGCAACACAAACATGTCAACCCTTGGCACCTTAACCTTTCACATACATAAACATACTTTGATATCAAAAGCAACTAGAAAAAGTATTATAAGAAATAATTTACCTTTTTACTGTTATTAATATAATATTAATATTAATATTAATATTCACGTGAATATCACTTAAAATTATGGATCGAGAAATAGGGGATGTTTGTGGCATCGGGATTACATTTATTTAGGCTCAGTTGAAAAAAACTGACTACATATTGGTGGTAAGAATATTGCCGTCCTGAATCAAACTGGTATGAAATATTTATATTATAAACAACCGTTTTATAGCTTATCAAATTTTCATTCTTGTCACGCCAATTTAGGAGATAAAATTTAGTAGATAAATGGGAGAGTTCGAAACGGTTCTTTTTTTTTTTTTAAGTATGCCATGATTAACCTCATAATTCACCTGGAAAATCATTCAACTTTTAACACCTGAAAAACTATTTAATGCCCTAAAATATTACGGAAAAATTAAATGTTTTTATTATATTTTATTATAGATATATTTTTTTTCAAGAAATAAGGTGTCTCAATGATATAATTCCCATAGTATTTTTTCCATGATTATAGGCCTAAACATTAAATGAAGAGATTTTCCGCTAATGAGTATTTGTTCTAAGATAATTGTAAAAATTAATTAGACTAAGGGTGAATGATTAGTAAAGCGAATATAATTGACAAGGGAAAGCGATAAATGACTTTGCCCTACTAGGAAAAGTTAATATTAAAAACGGCGCAGTGTCAAATTAGGACCAAATTAGGACCAAATTCACTCTTACTATTTTTAAGTGTGTGTTTATTTCAAATAATATTATTATTATTAATATTAATGTTTTAAGTATTATTTTATTTTGTTATATTTTACATTGACTGTTTTCCTCAACCTTAGATCTTCTTTAAAGTTAAAAATTTTTCGTTAAAAATATCTAGATCCTGGGAAATAATAAACAACAGCATAAAAGTAGCTAATATCATGCAAATTTTTAATTTCGCTTCACTTTATTTATGTACTTTTCTCTAAAAGTGTAACTGGTTTACGTCACTAAATATTTCCTCAAATATTTCGGTCATGATATGTGACGTAATATCTTAATCAAAATTTCCAGTAATGACCTTTGTAGTTTCATAATTTTTAATTCCTAAAAAAACAGTATTTTATGCTGATACCGGATCTAAGTAAACATGCTTAAAATCATCATATTTTTTTTACTCACGCAGTACGTTTCTTAATTCATCGAGTTTTTCTACTGACCTGTCGTCTTTTTAGGGTGATTTGTCAACTTTGGAAATTTTTTCTTTTTCTATTTCTTCTGATCAAATGAAGAGTAGCCATTCCTTTTGACAAGTTTTTTTTTTCAATACTAGTTCGGGGCTTATAAAACTTCAATGAAATCTTCATTCTGATGAAAAAATAATTTAGATGGAATTTCAGAATTTCTTACTGATTTCCATCATTTATGAAAGTTTTACTTTGCATTTATATGATTAACAGCCCTTTTATTTGTTATTTTTGCCTTATTTTTGGTTTCTTCAGAACGATTTTTTAAGAGAAAATATGCTTGTTTTAGGTGTGAGTTTGAGTATTTAACTGAGACTTCCTGATATAGGCATTTAAAGCAATAAAAAAAAAAAAAAAAAAAAGAGAAAACCAGACGCGAAGAAGAAAAGAAATCTTTTTATCACATACCCCCGCAACTTGCTGTTTAGATTGTTACAGCGTATTTTATCTTTCGAAATGAAAAACCATTTTATATAAAAATATAGCAAATTATAATAACAGGCCTAATCAAAATCCATGGTTGTTTTTCTTGTATATCAAAATCATAACTATCAGCTGTATTTTGCTATAAAGCTACACAGTGAATTTTCTCCTGGTAAGTTTAAGCCACCTCGGTCCTATGAATTTGTATATGTACAATAATAACGTTAAAAATAAGAAAATTTATCACGAGGGTTATTTTTTCTCGTAACATAACCAGCAATTTGAACTAACGTTGATCTGACTTCAAAGGATAACATATATTCGAGTTTTCATAAGTCATTAAATATTTCACACTGTCCTTCTATTTATATATTTGAACACTTATCACATAAATGATCACTTTATATTGTCAAGGTGGAAATTACAATTTCGCTTTGCAATACCAATTTAGCTTTGTTGATATTATGTTTAAAAAAAATTGTATATTTATGAAATATGTCTAAATTTACTGAACGGAGGATCTGTTGAAAACCTTCCCAATAAAAGATAAGTATACAAGGATTATAATAAATATCTAATCATTTCTACCTTTGCAAATGTGTTCTAATGTAATACTGGTGTCTTTAGTTAAACACATTATTCGCTTTCCTTGTTTCATTCATAGTCCACCAATTGTTTCTGCAAATTCTAATAAATCATTTAGTAGCTAATCATCCATTGTTGAGATGAGTAAACAATCATAAATGATAAAAATATCTACGCAAGCACTGAACTGTTATTTACTGCATTTCTAAATTTTACGTTTTTTCTGGATCAGATGGTAATACAGATGGGTATACAGATAAATTTTCTTTTTCTAATAAATAATTCGATTTACAGCATATAACACAACATTTTTTCACCATCTTGTCTGAACGCATCTTTACTTTTTCTGTTTGTTTGTTGAAATAATCAGCCCCACATTTTTTACGGACTGTACGTTATAGTACAGTTATAGTACGTTATAGTCCTGCTGTTATAGTACACCATACGCCATACATAATCTAAATTTTAATTGTATAGCAAATACACGCTTTATCTATAGTTACCTAAATAATTCATGAATTTATTTTTCTGAGAGAAAAAAGACTTTCAAAATAAAATCTGCTGGGATTGTCTATAGAATAAAAAGATGATGTTCTAATAGCGAATTGAGAAAAAAAATATATATATATATAAAATAATAATAAGAAAATTAAATATGTATAATAAACACAACAGCATCGCCAGATTGAAAAAATATATTAAATTGTGGCCTTTTAAGCACGAAGTGTTCTTTTAATATCAAAGAAAATTATTTTAAAATTCTAATGAAGGTTTTTAATTTATACAAATATATGTAAGATATGATAACCACCGAATTTAAGTTTTGAAGAAACTTATTATGATAGTTTATCATAATGTATCACCTGACCGGAAGATCACTAAACATTAAACGACAACTTTTCTATGTTGGTAATCGCAACCACAAATTTCGTCCTATCAATTTTAACGAAAACGAAAGAATCCTTATAATAGTATCGGGAGTCCGTTACGAAACTTTTGCGTCTACCTTAGATCGTTATCCAGAGACCATATTCGGATCACCTGTTAAAAGAGCGTTAATGATGGCTTACGACCGGTCACTAATAATATATCGCAGTCATGTTGCATTTGAAACTATACTATTCTTTTTCCAGTCATCAGGTAACTTGACTCGACCAGAATCAATACCGATGAAAGAATTTGTGGAGGAATGTAAATTCTACGGTTTACCAGAAAGTGCAGTGAATCAGATGAAGCAGAACGAGGCGTATTTAAGTGAGATTATTCAACATGATGGAAACACTGCCATTAAGAAATTGATTCGCAACTTTATTGATTACCCTAAAAAATTCCAGATAAGCTATATTTCATACTTCTACGTTGTGTGTTCCTACATTCTTATGCTGATTTCAATAGTCGTTATTTGCGTTGAATCAGAGCTGCTTCTTTCTCATGACAAGAATTTAAGTAAGCAATATATAAAATCATGTCACGAGCTAGAGAAAGCATTACATATTTTTTTTATGACAGAATTTATCTTGCGGCTGCTGGTACATCCATTTCAGTTATTATTTATAAAAAAGCCTTTAAATGCTATAGAGATATTTTCATACATTACTTACTTTATTTCTTTGGTAGTGCCAGTAAAACATTTAGCAATAAAACATTTCTTTTTGTATGTTTCTCGTTCGTGCAGAGCAATACGAATTGCTAGATTTTCAAAACTTTCAAATCTTGTCAGAATAGTTGCTTTAGTATTTAAAATTGCATTTTATGATGTCTTAGCTGTTGGTTATGTGTTACTAATTGTAAGTGTTCTCAACGGGAGTATCATGTATTACATTGAGATGAATGTACCTAATACTAAATTCACCTGCATACCAGAGTCAATGTGGTGGGCGTTGCAGACTGTAATATGTTTAGGATATGGCGACATAATACCCACAACAACATACGGTAAATGTGTTGGTGGTGCATTAATGATTATTGGAGTTATAATTATGACTGTATTGCTGTTGTCACTTGGAGGAAGATTTTTTGATACTTACTCTAAAGAACTTTATCAAAAAGAATTTTTACCAAAAGGAGTTGAAGATATTGATTATGAAATCCATTACAGGGCATACAAAGAATTGAAGAATGGAAACTCGAATGCATCTCTCTACAAAGGATATAAGACTGCCCTACCTAGCCGGAAGGCTAGCGAAGTCTCGGTACACCTATCTCACAGATAATATGTAAACGTTAAGCTGTATATAGAAATTAACACTAGATAATCTTAACTTAGATAAATATTTGTAAAAGTACAGATAGGCACATAATCTATAAATAAGTTATATGTTTAATTATTTTCTTATCTTTCCAATGAATTATAAAAGATATTTTTTTTATAATACTTATTTCAAAAAAAACTATTTCACTGAAGCATTTTGATTACTTGTTGCAATGGAGGTTGTATGAGCGTTTAAAACCATTTCACTCGCTATGTAAATGATCGAGGAAGAAGAAATAGATGCTTGTTTTTTCTTACTTGAAATTTAGTCCTCTAAGTCTTTAAATATAGTTTACGGTTCAAAACTTCAGCTTTCCTGTGAATGAATTTTACCTATCGAAACTGTCCAGTTTCATAGCTCAAAGGAAACAAGAAATAATTATACCACATCATAATAAATAGACTTGTCTCGATGGGCGTGCTATTCTAATTCTAACCTGTATAAAGGTCCAATTCTTTAATCAGTGAATTAAAATCAAAAGACATATTTTTTCAAATAAATGAAGATATTCAAACTCTTTCATTTTCTTTCCTCTTTTTTTTTTTTTTTTGTTTCAAAATTAACGCTACAACACATTCTATTCCTACCCAGATAAATGTTTGCGGAGCCTATTTATATGAAATTCTAAACTTTTTAATTACATTTAACGAATAATTTAGACTGAAAAAAAAAAACAAAATACGCAATAAAATCTTATTTCAATGAAATATTGAAAGGAGTTGCTTTTCACAAAACCCGACATTGATAATATTGTTTGAACAAGAAAAATTCATAATTAGTCCATGGGCCAAGTAGCCAAATTTTGATTTTTGGGGTCACTTAAAAGGAAAATTTCCTATAATATTTTTCAAACAGCTAACCCTTTTGTGAACATATTTTGCCATGATAGATCGTATGAAAACGCAACGTTCATCTGTCATAGACATTTAACATTGACAGTTGATACCAAAACTCTAAAAAAACAGAGCAGAAAGTTATTTATTGGGAAAATGAAAACGACAAAGACCAGACCAGATAATTAAAAGAAAAAGTTAAGATTTTCCTTTGACATTTAAGATAGCAAAACAAAATAAACATTAATGTAATTTTTTCTAAATGCAAGGCATAATTATAAGTTTGATTAATTGTGATAATAATCCTTTAAAAGTTTATTCTTATATGGTCTTTAAAATAGTTACTAGATAAAAAAAAATATTAAACATGTAAAAAACATATTTTAAATTAACTAAGCTTTTAATATTGAAAATTTTGTTGCATTTTTTTGTACTTACCTTTGACAAGGTTAAAACTATTCAAAAAGTTGTTATTTATTTCCTGACGGTATTGAATTTAACAAAATAGAAAACACGAATTTCCAACCATACAGTACCATCGAAAACTCTGTAGTTTGTTTACTTTAAAGAAAAGTCTTAATTGGATTACAGAAAAAGCAAATAATGTCGTGTGTAATTTTTTCCATCGTACTTACTTTATTATAGTATAAGAACTTGTTTACTTTTTTCTACCACTACTCTTAAGAGTTAACTGATGTGAAATAGCTTTTTTTTATAAAAAAACTCACAAATATGCTGTATCAAAATAAAACACTTTATATTTTCAATAAAATTGAAGCAAATAAATGTCAGATAACCTTTGGCGATATTCATCTTGCTATATAGAGAAGTCAACTTTTGATAAATATTAGACGTTTTTTCTTTCCAGAATCTAAGACGTTCATATCGACAAAGTAACACTCAGTTCAAAAACATTCATCTCCCGAAAGCCTGCATTATTTTCAAGAAATGATTGATATAAAAAAAATGTGTCAGAGAATTCACAAAAAAATGTGTCATAGAGACCACAGAAAAAAAACTGTTAAAGACTTCCAAGAAATTAAGCGTGTACATGTCCAATATTTATTAAATAATTATGGTTTGAATGCTAATGAGACTCATTACCATCGCTCCTGTTACCGAGTTTTCACAAGGCCTTTCTAACCATGAGTCTGTAACGAAAGATTTTATTTGTTTTTTAATGCGAGTAATTAATTAACATGAACAAAAAAATCTGCGGATGGACAGGATTTAACATTAAACTCCGTTTAGATAAAATGATTTTTAAAGGTAATATTGGTTATTTACCTAATATAATCGCACCTGCAACCTCAATATCGACATTAAACGAATTGAGGTGTCAATCACTCTGTATAAAAGAACAATAAGAAATCTCAGAGATAGTCTTGATTTCCGATCAAGCCATATATGCTAAGGCAGTTGAGATTGCCTGGAAATGCGTTGAAAAGTTCCCTTCTATTTTTATACGTGTTGGTACATTTCATACAATGTGTATCTTAACGGCAATAATCATTAAACGTTTTGAAGATACCGGGTTAAGAGATCTTGCTATAGATTCTAGTGTCATTGCTGAAGAGTCAATTAAGGGGTTTGCTGAAGGTAAATATTATAGTCAAGCATTGCGTTTTTATAAATTTATGTATGAGGTTTGCATGCGTTTGATATGAAAAGGATTCATGAAGTGGACTAGAAACTGTCAAAACGAAACAAACAGGGTATTTGGTTTATTACAGGAACTTAGTGGCGATTTATCACCAGATAACTTTATATAAGGTCTAAATAATCATGACTTAATACCTGTTTACCAATAATTTGTTCGCTATAGGGATGAATTAAGGTCCAAGAACTCTACAATGCGCACTTTGGATGACGTATTTTGATCTGTTAAGCACTTTGTTTAATTTGATACGAGTCGTGCGAGAAAACAACTGGGATCTGCATCTTTCAAAAATTCAAGAAGTCATTTCTTTGTTTTTTTCATACAACCGAACTAACTACGCTCATTATCTACATGTTGGCTTTACAAAGAACACATTTGGAAATTAACAGATACTTGTACTACGGTGGATTTTCAGTTCAAATCCGTGATAAGAATACTTTTGGAAGAATTCCAATGGATCAAGAAATCGAGAAGACATCAAAAAAATATGCACAAACTGCAGGTAATTTAATATTTCATCATTTCCATCAAGCTTATATTTTTATAGTTTTCACTTTGCCTTGTGTGATAAACATTAAAGTTTACAATGTCGCTTTTTTAAATCCTGAGTAAGTAATGTCAATAACGTGTAGCTTCACTTGATTCACTATCTTAACAACTAAATTAAATTTGTTTCGTTGATTTTGAAACGAAGTCAACTCCTCATGTAGTATAATATATATTTACCTTACGTGTACTAACTTTTGCAAGCCCACACATATACGGATTTCGAGTGTTATTACTGTCGGAGTAACTTTTCAATATTCGGTTTATCAAATTTTACCAAAGAAGGATAATTTAATCCGAAACCTCTGAAAGAAGTATCTTATTAGAGAAAAATGCATTTCGCGTGTATAAAGTTTCGTGATAACCTAAAGGTTTCTATACCTAACAAAATCGCTAAAATCGCGAAAGTTTTACACATACGGTATAATGTGTTTTTAACATTAAATGTGGAAAAAAAGGTTTCTGTACAAGATTTTCAGCACTCTCTTGTTATCAAAGTGCAGCTAATTATAAGAAAACTTGTGTTCGGCAGTCGCATGATATGGGTGACAATTCCAGTTCAGACTTAAAACACCCAGATTTAAGACTCAGCCGAATAAGAAACGATGAACTTGATACTTAATCTTTAATTGAAATGTTTGAAGAACATGGATAAATCCATTTGCTTACGATGACACGCAACTACGTAGTATCTCTATAGGTGCAGTTACTTCTCCATAAGCCACAACTGATCTAATAAATGCGCTTAAATTAGGTAAAGAAGTTTACAATAAGTTTCTAATCAACAGGTTATATGACAAAAAAAGATTCTTTCTTTAGTCCGATATAAAGGCTTAACTTCACTAAAGCTGTTTACAGTGTCCATTAACAAAAAAGCAGGGGTCAACGGAAATATTTAAAATATTTATATGGCAAAACGGCAATTATCGCTAAGACTCGAGAGCTTGATATGAAGAACGTTAAGTATTTCAATTCCATGTCCATGTTTTTGTTTACAAACAAGACCCAATACGGCTCGCTCTCGTCAATGATGTCTAGTTGCACCTTGGTAGAGTACTGGGACATTTTCGACAACTAGATCATAGTACAGGCCAGGATCACGCTTGGTCTGTAATCAAGCATCCTCAAAAAAGCAAGAAGGCCAGCTCTTCTTTGGTCAGTGGCAGGTAAGGCTCTTACTCATTAACCTGACGTTGCTTAAACGCAGATGGCCGGGAGACTTTCACAGACTCCGGAATAAGCTCATCAGGTATGCTTTACCCTAGTCAAACAAATTTATGAATGGACTTTCGGACTAATTCATGCAAGAAAAAAGCAAAAAATTTGTGTGCACGCTTCTCTGTATCGATCAATTTGTGGGCAACGCGATGGGTTCCAAACGGACTACAAAGCAAGGTTGCAAATTTTGTCCCTACACCACATAGAATTGATGGGGCTCTACCTTTAAGTATATGCCGCTGAGTAACACAACATGTGTTGAAATAATTTAGCACAATGTTGTAAGGTATCCTACTTCAACCACGGGCATCTATTTTCTCCATTCATGTTTTGATTTAACCTTGTTTGACGCACCTTTAGATGCTGAGAACCTCAATGTCAGAAAACAACCAGGGGTTCGGGTCGCTTATATTTACCAATAGCTAGTTTCACCAATCCCTCAAGACCAAACAATTAAACATCTAGCACCTGAAGATATATACCATGACAAGACTACCGTTAATATTCGCTACTACGTCTATACTAGGCTCTGTAACAGACCTAGAAGAACGTAAATTATTAACCACGTATTTATCTGCCAGTCACTAATGGGACCTTAACACCGTTCTACGGTGACAAGACGATCAAGGACAAGTCTATCACAAAGGTCCCTCGGTATCGCCGAGCAGGCGTTAAAAGTGATCTCATGAGACATATACTGAGAGACACGCTAGCAGGGTGTGATAAAAGCCCTTAGTCCCACTTTTTTTCTTTGGCAATTCAAATCGGACTACCATGTTACCAAATACTTTGCAATTGGTTTTTTGCGCAGAGCCATCAAAATATTGTTTATCCAAGCACTTTCACAGAAAAAAAAATTTCTTTAGGAAAATTTAATTTTTTCAGTAACCATGCTTTGGTCCTGACTGTCGTCTGGAAATTTAATCACTTACGTATTTTGATGTCAAGTCAAAGTTAAAAATGGTATATGGTAATTGCTGTTAGAAGAAAACTGCAACAGAATTTAATAAACAACAAAACTTTTTACGCTGCCAGTGATTAATACACAATAAAGCTGTAAATAGAAAATTCTGTTTACAGTTTTGTAATTAATTCTGATTTGGTTTTAATCTATTGGAAGAATAGAATACCAAAAAAAATATATATATATATACATATATACATTATGGTATATTGTATACATATATCGCGTATTTAGTGAAATAAAACATATATTTTTTTTAAGATTAAAAATATATTTCAATTTAAAACTAATTTAAAGTTCAGTTACTGTTCATAAAACGCCTGCTTTTGTTTATACACAACAAATTAAATATTAAAACAATAGACATTTACATTCGAATGGAACGTTTAAATAAATATCTTTGTGGAAAGTATTGAAATTAATTTCATTTGGTAACTATTGTCTTGGTTGAATTACTCTCTTCTGTTCAAATATTATTAATGAAGCAAGACAAAACACAGGCACGAGTTTCGGAACGAATTTAGGCACAAGTAAGCAAAAAAAATTTTTCCTTACTACAGAATTTTTCGCGTTACTGACAAATGAACGTTTAATTTGAAATGGAGAATTAAAAATAAGGTAATAACCACTTCGTTGACCCTAATTCTTATCACTGAGCCCAAAATACAAAAACATATTCCTTTCAATATTATAATAAAAGATCAATAGATCTATCGCTATAACCAATACACTTCAAGCAAAACAGACACCGTATCAAATTTTATAATGAAAAATACTTCACGCAAAAAAAATAATTTACCTATTCGCATTTTACTAAGGAAAAATGTTTTCACAAAAATATTCCCTATTGCATGTAAGCATATATCTTTTATGCAATAACAGGCCTTGTCACACAGTTTATTTAAACAATATATACATAACTTTTACTCAGAAACAAGAACAAAATAAGTAATTTATCGTTATGTTGCATTGACCTTTAACTTTACATAGTTTACGAGAGTTTTCTATACTAGTAATAACTTTTTGTAGGGCCACTTACTATTAGACTGCTTAATCACCAGTTTTGTGTAGTATCAAAAATGAACTCACAGCAGTAGTGTCAACCCAGCACTTCGTCATACTAATCATACTGGTAAACGGTTACCAAGAAATGGAGCTTAACCTTATCGATTGGGGAGAGTTATAATTATTACCCTTAGCGCAGCTGAAAATAAAGATTAGCTTCTCCCCGAAAAATGTATTATATCTACTTTCACCTTTTGTGCTTTGAAGGCTAACTATTCCACCCCTTGCACTTTCTTTCTAGACCAAGCAAAATCCACCTGAAAATGAAAGATGTCACAATGCTTTCAGTATAAACAGCTCTCTGTTAAAATCGAAAAACTACAGCCGATTTTTTTAGATGTATTAAAATTTTCACTAAAAATATTAATGTTAGGTTTTGTGTTGGATTGTTCGATTTATTAGTGTAAATTTTGAAAGATAAAATTAGTTTGTTACATTGAATAATACGTTGCATTGACTCAATATAAAGAGGAGGTTTATATATATCGTTTCATTTATTATAATTGTTATAAAGTTATTTGGGAATAAGGTAGTAAGGTTTTTTGATAGAAGAATTCACTCAAAAATTTTTTTTGGTTTCGCAGATGTTTTTGCTCCCGAGCAGATATTTTGTCCCAGGATATTTTGCTCCCAATATATCTATATCATGACAAGTGAGAGTGAGATTCTAATATTTAATGTGGGGAACCCACAACTTTCCGAGACAATATTTCCTGAAGGGCCCACGTTACGGGTCTTGGTATATTTGCGCCTGCGAAATTGGCTCAACCAAACAACTCCACAAAATTGTACTAGCATTGCATTACGCATCGATTTTTACTCAGAAAGTAACATGGAAAAAAATTTCTGACATAGGTGGGAGTCGAACTCTTATTTTTTAGATCAGTAGTTCGTTGCCTTGCCAACTGAGCTATCCCCGGTTTAATTACTTGTTGCAATTTTTGTAGAAATATTTTGGAATGCGCTTCATGCGATTTATTTCACCGGGAATATTTATCACACCATATCGGCCAGTAACATGGTTACTATCAAAATGATTCACTAGATCTTCAGCTACAGGAATCACAGCTGTTATGGCTCCAATATGCGTCATTCCTTTAAGTACATTATTAACTCGTAAAAACAATAGGGAGTCCATTTTCCCACAGAAATTTTTAAATTCATCATTGCTTTCATATTACAAGTCCAAGTTCATGTAACTTTCTGTAAGTGATTTGATAAACATGAAAGAAACAAGCTTTCACGATCATACCATTCCAAAACACAGTTTCTATAGCTCCCATTAAAAAATATTGAAAATCTACGATTATAATTTGAAAGTTAGACTGAAGCCCTAGCCTTAAACAATGTTCACTTACAGTGGCAAAAAGTGTTAATGCGTTGCTTGTGTTTTTCTTTCCAAGAATTTTAATACCTCAGGTGTAACAAATCCGTTATTTGCTTCAAAAATTATGACGTAAAGTTGACTGTTATGAAATCGATTTGGCGTTTCTGTCCATAAACCACATTCGTTTACAAAATAACATGGGTAAATTTTCTTCTCTTGCAAGAAAAATCACACGATTGCAAGCATTAACAGCATTGCAATGAAGCAAAACATTTCATACAATTATGAAGAAATGCGAAGAACTAAAAGTAACATTGAAGTTTAGAACATTAAGTTTCAAAAATAAAAGTGGCAATGACAAATACAT
>JAUZNK010082488.1:0-13084 GCA_035046665.1 Euphysa ruthae | reverse complement strand
TATATAACTTTTTTTTTGTTTTTTTAAAGACATAATGATGAGAAAGTTACTGATTTTCCCTTTCAAACGCATGTTTTCAAAATTGGTTGTTGCTTTAGCTGACAACATAACAGATAACTCTGCTGTTGAACATTCTGATCTTATCATTGGCTTGTAATTCATTAGATATAATGCCAAAAAACATTTAACATATATCTCTATGAAATGATTAAAAATAAGAAATGTCTATTGAGCACTTTGTGCTGTTATATATAAGCAACAGGTCTTGTTGCCTCCATCATGTACTAACTTACAATAAGATATAAGGTTAACATACCATCTTCACATTCACCCATATGGTTTACTCTTAACTGCCCATCACTAAGACAATTTTTTTTAGTCAATTCGCATTCATTATCGTATGTTTTTCCATCATTTCCACAAACTCTGTTTCCAATACCATGACATTCAATCTTATCACAGCCTAAAAGAAGAAAACAATAATTCTAAAGTTTAACTTTTTATAGAACTTCCTATCAAATTATTTCAATTTAAAATTTTCAAAAGGTTTTGAGATTAGTTGCTCATTAGGTCTAAACAAACAAAAGTTTTTACAGAACAACACCTAGAGACAGGGGATGAATAACCTGACACTATCTATACCACTAAAAGTCACAAAATTTCAGGTAACGTGTGTAATTCTTTTTTCATAGTAAAATAGCAAATCATCAAAACTATGATAAATTTAATTTGATTTTCCAAAGGAAAACCACAAAACCTCTAATGATAACGATTTGTGGTTTATTTTAATAAATATTTTGAGTAAATATAAACTAGCTGAGAGTTACAAGCACCAAACAAAAAAATATTAAAAACCTACTCAATTTTCTATGCAGTTTAACGACCTCTTTCATAATACTTAGCAAGCTATGATCTAGAATTTATTGTTCAAACAAGGTTTCCAATTCACCAAAGCTCATATTCAATAATTCTTCACTAAATTCTAATCCAGACAGCATCATATGATTATCCAAATCAGAAATATGTCTCAAAAATTCATGAGTATTCATTTTCAAAAATAGATCGTTGCTGATATCAAAAATTTCTAAAACCATGCGTAATTTAACTTCACTAATTATAATAGACACACCAGAGTTTAGTGATTCATCTAATTCATATTTATTTGGAGCATTTCTTTTAAAGGATATCAAATTTAAAAAGATATTATTTATTCCTTGATGCTTAAATTTACTTAAAATTTAATAGTTAGGTACTAAAAATAATCAAATAAATAATGCTTTTCGATATGTTTTTGGAACAATTACCAAAAAATAATGCCAAATAGAACATTTGGAAGATTCAACTTTGTCAATACATTTTTCATATCAGCTCCTAACATCAGTCAAAAAAATTTAAAAAGCAAAATGAATAGACCACAAACAAAAATTTGGAAAAATGCAATGGTCTTGTCTACCACAAAAAAAAATTTTGGAACTGTAAACTCTTACAAACAATTATATCTAACTTGAAGAAAAACATTTGTATGAGTAAAATTTGAGAACAAACAAAAAAACATTGAAACTTGTCAGTTTTGCATTATTCACCTAAATACCAGACTGTCAAGCATTAATTGTTACTTGACACAAAAAAATTGAGAGAAGGTAATGTTGTAAATTAAGTTAACTGATAATTTATAGGAAACAATTTCTGGGCCCATAAATGTCAAGACTCAAAAAGTTTTGCTGGTTGGGGTTTCAGACCATTATTTCTTAACCGTATCGCAAAAAGAAGATTTACCCGTTTTTTAGGTCTAATCTAAGTAGAGGAATACTTGCTACAAGACCCTAGTGAGCATGTTTAAAAACATTAAAAATACAGAGAAAGTGAAAGTAAACTAAGAATTTAAATACCTTGAATTCAAATTTTATTTTTCAATAATATTCATAATTTTATTTTCAACATATATTTCCTAGTCAGCAAGCATTAAATATATTTAGAGAGAAATAGTTAACTTTTTTTTGCGTAAAAAATTTTATTTCAATATCAAAATGAAATAAGAAAATCATGATCCTGACTAAAATTTATAGTGAATTCAAAAGCATTGGGATGTAGAGAAAAAAAATCCTATTTGCCAGGAAAGGAGAGGCACTAGTTAAATTGGTAGTTATGAAAAACCATTCTGTTACTAGAAATTTAAAAATTTTAAATAAAACTTAAAGTGGATTTTTCTGCATAATCATCATAAACCTTTCTTAATGTTTGCTTTTGCTGTAAGTATTGCAAAGAAAATCAATTTTTACTGTAAGGATTAGCATATCAGCTCGTGTAGCAGACAAGCTTATCATTTGATGAAGTGTTTGAAAAATCTTACAGCTTAATAACTCAAGAGGTTTTCCAACAAAAGCTAAAGACAACCCACTAACCAAATGAGCTGTCCATGTCAAATACAAATGTATTATCAACGATGTTTCGCAAAAGCTTCACTGGGATAAAATAAAATAAGAGACATGTTTGGTAAAGTATCTTGGTAAAATACTTGGCTGCAAAAAGGAAAAATTAAGCAGTTATTCAGTTTCAGAAAATTACTTGATACTGAGTTTCCAGAGATTTTCACTGCAGAGTACAGTGCTTATGAAAAAATCATGCTTTAAAATTATATAAATCAAGCAATGCTGCTAAACTTTATATCTAGCATCTAACAACAAAAACAACTTACTCTTCAGAAACCAAACTCAAAAGTTTTGAAGTTTTATTTTTTTGAACTGTTTAAAAAATTAAATACAGCTAGTTAGCTGTTTTTCGTGTCTTTCTGAAAAAGATTTAATTTGATCAGCATCAAACTTAATGTGATACCTTATTCCTAAATGGACAAGTAAAACAATTGCTTAGGTATAAACACCTCTAACACGGTTTAGTCATTGACTATAAATTGAAAGTTTAAAATGAGCTTCTGAGAGTAGCTAAAAAAATTAATGATTTTGGCATGACATTTTTGTAATATTGAATTTAGATTTTATAGACTTTTAAAATCAAAATAGTAGGAAATTAGGCTGACAGTGGTCAGAAATGCAAAAGTTAGGTTATTAAGTCAATGAATAGCTCAATTGTTATTAGACATTTCATTAAGTAGATGCAAGACTAGAAATGGAAAATAAAATATTTAAAATATTCTTTAGTTACAAGATTGTTTAAGGACTATTACACCAGCGAAAATGTTGCGAAAAATCAAGAAACCCAAAGATAAAACTCAAATGGTACTAAAGATAAACCTCCTAAAACTACATAAATTACATAAAACTCAAACTATATATATTATTTGTATTGACAGTCGTTTACAGACATACTGACATTAGATCCCTCTAAGACCCACGCAAGCCGTTTAGCTAAAATTTGAGAATTTATGTGCAATTAAATTTTTGAGATTTTTTTTTTTAATATTTATTAGCAATGCTATATAATTTATATGTACAATCTATGTAACTTATTAAATGAATTAAATTAAAAAACCATAAACGACTTACTACGTTCTAATGAACCAATAAACTTTTCCAAAACCTCAAACAGATTGTTAAAAAATATTCCACCCAACTCTTCAGCTATCACATCAAATCTGGTTGAAAAAGCTTTTTCTCTAAGGCTACCAAGTTTTGTGAATGGTTCAATCAAGGCAGGGTTATCTTTGTCCCAACCAAGCAAGGCTAGAACTTCTTCTGGAGTCATCATCCCAAGATCATCCAAACTCAAGTCAATGCATGGTATAATTTCATCAAAAGGATAATTTATGAGTCGAAGAAAAGAATCAATATATGCTTCTTGTGCATTGTCCTGTATTATTTCTTCATTAGTTATGTGAATCAGACTAGCTATAAAATATAACGGCATCATAACAAAATTCAGTTTATTCAGCTGAAATTTATTGACATAAACAGAAACTTTTGAATTTAATACACTGTTATCTTTCGTTGTGTCAAAGTACATTACTACCACATCTTCTGATAAACCACTGAATTTGGTAATTAACTCCAACAGAGGATATTCAAGTAGACTCTCCCTAGATATGGAAAGACGACAAGATGCCATAAACATTGATTCTTTGAAGAGCATTTCTGTCTTCTCAGCTAAACTAACAATATTAACTATTAAATCGTTAGCAGTTGTGTCACCATGAACTTCTATTTTTGTAACATTAATTGGGGTTTGAATCAATTTTACCATAAAAGTATCTTCTGAAAAGAGTCTGATTAAAGCTAAAACTGAAGGTTGTGAAAAATCATTTATTTTTGCTATGAACTGTATGGGAGAATATCCTAAAATCTCTTCGATAGAAAACCCCTTATTTGTATAGTCATTTACATTAATTTTAGAAACATATTCCCCTAAAGCCATTTTCATATGCCAGAAACCTTTTTTTGCAAGGATTTCATTCAAAAGAAGTTTGTGTATTATATATTCATGCATATCTTCAAGCAGATGCATACTGGTGAGCATTGAACTAAACTTAGACACATCTAGATCATGAACCTCTAAACATCTTTGCACAACCTCTTCCTTACTGACAAGAGTTTTGTAGAAATCAGGTAACAAAGGGCATGTTTCATGTAATGATGAGGAATCAGATATGATACCTGGTATGATATCAATACCTTCTAATACCGAAAGTCGCTTTTTTATGATTTGGCTTGGATTATTATCAAATTCTTCAATTGCTGATATTATATTGTTAATTGTAGAAGATTCATTCTGGTTAAAACACCACATAACATCTACCAGTTTTGTATCTGTTAAATATATCAACAAACTGTTGCTAGCTGACAGCATCAACTGCAAGTCATCTCTTGTTATTTGAAGATAGTTAGCAAACTCCATAAACTTGACATCCAACAACTGTTCTGTATTATATTGTGTTTTATATTGAAGATCGGTGTACGGTGCTCGCTCAACCAGGTAGCTGTCTAAAAAAAATAAACATAATCACTAGCTCCTATCAAAGCAGAAAGTATACTTGACATTTTTTAAACATACAGATTTTATTATTAGTTATCGGTTTATTCCTTTCAAGTTTTAAATATTAACTATCACAATAAATCTATAATCTTTCTGTACTTTCCTGCCATTATTTTCTAATAAAAGCCATATTTGAAATCTGACACTAACGTCATTACAAATGAAATGAGTGCATAAATAGAAGCCAGTAAATTTTTTGAGACAGCTAATTAACATGCAGCATGGAAAAATTTTCAAATTAAGCAATACATTAGCAGGATTGAAATACAATTTCTTACAACAATTACAATATACTTTGATAGGTAGCTTAAGGTGCAAAGTAACATCTATTACAACGACTTTAAACAAAAATAAAAACAAAACTATTTTGAAAAAAATTCCAAAACTTTATTTTTGATTTAAAACTGTATTTGGCCCCTGCAAACAAAATAAGAAAAAAAATAGACACTTAAACAGATGACTGTTTGAATCAATGGACCCTTTAACTGGCAGCACTTTAAAAATGACTGCTTCGAGAAAATTTCAATTTTCAAACTTCTTGCACACTTTACAAAAAAAAGGTGAATGGAATTGTTTCTTGACTATTTTGTTTTCAAGCCTAAAATGACCATGTTTCGCAGCACGGGATCACTACCAGAACTTTTGGTAAGTGAAAATATGAATAAAAGATGCCCTTTATGGTCCTTTAACTTCAAGCAAAATTTAAAAAAATAAATTAATAAACAGATTTACAGAAAATTTTAAAAATGTCATTTTCAACAAAGTCTGTTAACTTTCAAGACCTAGGCTCGGAAAACAAGAATTTTCTGTAGGTGGCTAAAAGATTCCTGTGAGGTCTTTTAACTTATTTAACTTATTTAATAGATTTAAAGAAAATTTTGCAAACGTCATTTTCAACCAAATTTGACACCTTTTAGAGCACGGGCCTGGGGAAAGAAAAATTTTGGCAAATGGCAACATGGAGTAAAATAAGCCCTCTATGTTCCTTTAACTTACATATAGATTTTAAAAAAAGTTATTAATATGCGCCCTGATATATTAAAAATGTTATAATAAATTAAAGTTTCAATACGATAAAAGCTGGTATGAACAATAAAATGACCAATAAAAAATTTAACTTGAACTTATTTTTAAAACAAAAATTTTTCTATTCTTATTTTAATAGATATATAAGTTATAGTATGGCTTAAAACAAATAAAACAAAAGGATTTCTTTGCAAATTGAAATTTAATCTTAAATATATCTAAATGAATGTCATTATTTCTGGAATTTTTATCATACATTTTAACTAAATATGATTTAAAGTTCCTGCATAGAACATTGTCTAGATGTTTTCTCACCACAGTACAAGTATGCATGTCGGTTAGGTATATTATAAACGGTTTTGAGCTACAGTCTAATTATGGAGTTAAAAGTTATTAAGGAAACAAATAGCTTCATGTAAACTTAATCTTATCTAACTACTTCAAATAATATCAGAAAAATGAAAAACAGTTTTGGAGAAAAATGAGAAAACTGACAGATTGAAAGGCAAGTGAATCATAGGCCTCTGACGGTTTCGCCATAAGCCCAAAAATCAAAAATAAAATGGAGCAAAAGGAAATTTACAAGAAAAAAAATCACCAATATTAACTTAACAAAAAGAAAGTGAATAAAAACTAACTGAGAACGTAAAATGTTGTGACAACCAATGTAAAAACAAAAAAAAAGCAAAAATTGAAAAAAAAAAAAAAAAATAAAATAAAAAATGCAAATTGATTGTCATAAATTACAATTAGCAAAAAAAACGATCATTATCCTTATGACCTTGTATTAATGTAAAAAAACGATCATCATGCTATCCTTATGACCTTGTATTAATGTAAAAAACGATCATTATTCTTATGACCTTGTATTAATGTAAAAAACGATCATTATTCTTATGACCTTGTATTAATGTAAAAAACGATCATTATGCTATCCTTATGACCTTGTATTAATGTAAAAAAACGATCATTATGCTATCCTTATGACCTTGTATTAATGTAAAAAACGATCATTGTGCTATCCTTATGACCTTGTATTAATGTAAAAAACGATCATTATCCTTATGACCTTGTATTAATGTAAAAAACGATCATTATCCTTACGACCTTGTATTAATGTAAAAAACGATCATTATCCTTATGACCTTGTATTAATGTAAAAAACGACCACTATGCTGTCCTTATGACCTTGTATTAATGTAAATAACGATCATTGTGCTATCCTTATGACCTTGTATTAATGTAAAAAGGTTCAGAAAAAGTTAATGAACAGTTAAAAAAAATATTTCAAGACAGGTAAATATAAGTGAACACTATCAACTTTGTCAGGAGTCCTAATAGGTAAAAAGCACTAAGCGAAAAATGGACTCAAGAAACTTGTCAGAACTTTTGTTAAATATGAATGGCCAACATACCTAAACTATCTTTTGTTATATTAAACTTCAACAAAATGAAAGCGTACAAATAAAATTATGTTCTCAGGTTCCTGAAACAAAAATTTCAGATGAACTTGGATGAAAAAAAGCTTTCTTCCATTCTACAACATTTTCAAAGATCAAAACATGATAATTTTGCAATTGAGAATAGATAATTTTTACATTTTTTCTTATTATTTTTTTTTTTTTGCAAAAGGTTAAAAAATCATTTGAATGCTTAAAAATGTATTATATTATTTTTTTCCTTCAAGCATTTAAACAAAATCTACGATAAATAAAACGACAGCAAAAGTACACTAGGGCTTTTCCAGTGAAAATGTATAAACCACTGATAAGCATTTATTTTTAAATTTATTTTTTGATTTTTCATAATAGCAACATATCAAATTTTACCGATGTTCTAATAAAAATAACCTCTAAATATAATATTTAAAAAAACCTCAAATATTGGTATGTTCTGCTAAGCTTTTTATGGCTGCTGAGGTTGATAAAATCAAAGACAAATTCAACATAACATGTTGAATTTGTCTTTGATTTTATCAAAATTTTATCATTTTTTGAAAAAAAAATTAGAGAAGATAAACTAAACAAGCAAGAAAATGATCAAAATCATAAAGGTGAAAAAAAGGAAAGGAATAAGCCAAAAATATATGGAAAAAAACAACATTTCTAGAATTATGCATCATGTAATGCATATGTTTATAATGGAGTACCTGCCACAAAAAGTTATTTTCTTTCTGGATGGGAAAATTTGATAATTGATACAAAAAGTATACTTTTACTAAAATACTTTAATAATTTTCATCGTAGTTGCAACAAAATATCAAAATAGTCCAAGTCAAACTTGGGTAAAGGGTACAAACCTCCTCTTTTAAACATTAATTTATATTATAAGAGGTTAATAAAACCTGAAAATAGGTACATTAACCCTTTTAATCCTTGAGGACTGCTCTGCAGTTCACAAGAAACTGTACTTCTGTCACTAAGCTCCACCTTTGGGTGCCTTGACTTTGAGGTATTTAGGGTGAGGTCAGCATATTTTTTCATTCTGCTTAAAATGAACTGTTTGACAAAATATATAAAAATTTCAGTCAAGTGAAAACCGCTTTTAAATAGTTCATCACAACCATTAGTTATACCAACTTAAAAAAACCACTAAAAATTTATGTTCTAAAAGGAGGTACTCAGATAAGGATGACATCTTGGAATTTGTATTTGTATTTGTATTGTATTAAATAACGGTAGTGGTATTGAACATGATAGTTATTTAAATAATGAAAAAGAAAATCTACAATCCCATTATGTTGATGGAAATTATTTAAATATTGCTTTGCTAATAATTGCTTTGGATAATACACACTTATCATCAAACGACTGAAAACATGTCCACTTCCACCAGCTTTCCAAGAAAATCCCTTATCCAACCGGGTTGAAATTTTCAACATAACATAACATATCATTTAACCAATAATAAATAATAAACTCATAAAGAATGTGGAGTGTTTTTTTATTATAATTTTAATAGCATAAAACTGTATACAGTTTATATCAAGATATATAATATAATATACACAAAGAAAAATAATGTTTGTGTATCATTTGGGAAAATCGGTGTAAAAATTGTCCACTGACATCCAATCATACCACTACTTTGCTGACAAAACCAGGACAATCGTAAAAACTGTCAATTGAAAAAGTGCCTATGAAATACTAAAGATGAAAAAAGCTTTACCTGAACTTGACAAGACTACATGCAATTTGAACAAAGACCTCAAACTTGACATCAACTTAAGCCTCTGCCCTTACTATCACAAGCTTCACAAGAAATGCATATCGCTTTATTTTCAAAAAGAGGTTTAGCTTTTTGGGTTTCTAGTGGTACAGTTTTGTATAAGATTAAAGGCGATGGACTATTCTTGATTGTTGAATATATCAATCAAGTGACAGAAGAGTTTGGTGAGATTTACTAGTATAAACATTAATAATTTTCTTTATTATGTTTTCAATAATTTAACCTGTTACCTCAGGAAATTCTTTTTTGTTCTTAGAAGTAAAAAACTGCTCTTGAGCTTTTTATTTATTTTTTTTTTTCATTCCTATGTTTTAAGTTTAAAGTAAGTTTTTATGTCTAATATTTGATGAAATATATGTAAAAAAACAGTAAGTGTAAGGCAAGATTCAAACCGATATGATTCTTGGGTTCATAAAATATGCAACAAACTTAACGATATTGATTATTGGCTATTGCAATCTGATGACTCTCCATGGTTTTGTACTGTATGTACCTCTAATTTATTTCTATTCAGAAATATTTCTCAAAATGAATTTAAGTTGCTTTTTTCTAGTTACATCCTCTGAACTTATCCAAACTAGCTTCTCATTTAAATTTATTTTCTGAAAGCAACAAACTCATTTCTCATCTTAATGATTAATTTTTTCTCAAACATTAGATTCTAATGAAGCTGAAAAAGAAGTGTCCTCAAGCTTGACTGAACGTAAGTAAACACTGATGCTTTTTGTACTTCTCACTTTGACAGCAGTCCTCACATTTCGATAAACTTCAGACAAGGCTTACTTTACTCAAATTTATATCTAGTGTGATAGGAATTACAGAAACTAGGCTTAAACAGGAAATAATTCCTACTCAACCAATTTATATCAAAGGCTATGATTTTGAACACATGGAGAAACAGCTGGAGTGTGCTCTTTTATATATTTGCTATATACTATAGATGTGTTCCTTTATATATTTTGAAACAATTATATTATAAGTCAAGACATGGCTTATTAATGTATAAATCTTCAGTTCTCCCATCTGTATTAATTAATAACTAATATTAATATTAATTTTAATAATAACTTCCTCTAAACTATCTATCATTTTAGAATGTATTTACAGACACCCATGCATGTCAATAAATGAATTCAAGGATAAATTTTTAACATCTTCACTTGATCAAATATCTTGAAAATACACCTACTATCCTTTTAGGTGAATATAACATTGAAACAAAAAATTAAAAGTACTGATGTGAACACCTCTGATTTTTTTTAACTTGATTACTACAGAATAACTGGCAGGTAAAGAACGCTAATTGATAACATCTTTTCTAATTGCACTGACCAGAAAATAATTTCTGGTAACTTAACATCATCCATTTCCAATTATCTACCGTAGTTTTTATTTATCCAGAAATGAATAAAAATTTCATTCCTGATAAACATAATATTTATAGGAGAAACACTAATAACTTTGATAAAGAAAATTATTTGTCTGACTTTTTAAATGGTAATTGGAATGTTTTAGATATTGGAGCTTTACACACCAACAGTAGTTTTAATTCTTTTATCGCAAGCTTTAACAAAATTTTAAATCGATATGTACCTCTATATAAGATGAGTATCAAGAGCTTTAAACGCAGATATAAACGATGGTTAACCAAAGGTATTGTAACATCAATTAAAAAATGTTACATTCTTTATAATAAGTTTTTGATATTGTTAACAAAGAAAGATATGAAATTCATTCAAATGTATAGAAATAAAATAAAATTAAAAAAGAAAGGCAAAATGCATTTCTCAGACAATGCAAAAAATCTTCATCAAACATGGCAATTTATAAAAAATATTATTAATCTAAAAAATAGCAATGACAACAGTTTTACAACAGTTGCTAAAAAAATAAAATCTAAAATCCAATCTTCTCATACCCATTTTTATAAACATATAAAAGAACCAAATTTATCTATTTTATCTCTCCAACTAATAGTTTTGAAACTATGACCTCAAATGACCATGCCTGCTAATATTTTAAAAGTATTAAAAAATGAGATTTCTATTGTTATCTCTAATTTGTTTAACTTTTCTTTTGAAGCCGGTGTTTTTCCTAATACATTATAAATATAATCATCTTCAGTGCTACCACTTTTTAAAAAACGGTTGGAGTTAGACCACAACAACTATAGACCTATTTCTATTATGTCTTATTATTATGTCTCGTCTCTATAGTTTTAGTTATATCAATCAACAATCTTTATTTAATGTTGGTAAAAATTATAACGTGAGAAAAATATATACTATACATTTAAATGCTAACATAAACCAATGGTATATTTATCAATCGTCAAAAAGCTTTTCACAATGTTGATCATTATGTTCTGGTTGCAAAACTAAAACATTATGGATTACATAGAAAATTAAGTCATTGGTTCTGATCTTATCGTAACCAATTTATCTCCGTAAACGGTTAAAAAACATTCAATTTTTCATCATTTTGCTGATGACACTAAATTGTTATGTATCAATAAGTCATTAAGGTTGTTGTGTAAGAAAGTTAATTACGATCTTCATGGTTTAGTTGATTGGTTAAAAGCCAATTTTATATCTTTAGACATTAATAAAACGGATTTCATTATATTGAAAAATCAAAAGAAATTAACCAAAATTGATATACAAATCAAGCTTAATGGTAAAAGTTTCAGTTTTGATTGATAATAGTATTTTAGGGAACGTTAAGAAACTTCGTAGGTCTAATAGCATACTTTGTAAAGTCAGACATTATGTTGATAAAGTCAGTATTAGGTCTTTCTACTTTGCAATTTTCCAATCTCACTTAAATTACTGCTGTCAGGTCTGGGGGTCAATATAGAGGCCATCACATTGATAAAATAATTTCACTTCAACCCTGCTCTCTTTGAATAATGAGTTTCAACCTTTTCGATCTGATACTTCTGCTGCATTTTTAGAATTTCGCATTCTTACCCTTACTTCTCTTGTCAAAATTGCTAATTTAATGTTTGTTCATGACTCAATGAAATTATTACTTTTGTCTGCTAATTCGAACTTCTTTATAAAAAGTAGTATGTTCCATAACTACTCAACAAGTTAGACTGTTAATAGCAGCAGCCTTATTGTTCCCAACTTTAATAGCATTGCTTATGATAAGTATTCTATTAAGTATCAATGCTGAATGGAATAAACCATTAAATTCTCTTGATAATATATATTTGTTCTCAAAACTATAGTAATAGAGGTTATAATTTTTTTTACTTGAACTGAAAAGAGTTCAGTTTTACTATTTAAAAAATTGTACAATAATTAGTAATCTTTCATCTTATAGTTTATGTTTGCTTTTTTGTTTAGGTTAAGAGGTACCAGCAGGTGGGGATAGGTGGTGTTAAGGGGTACCAGCAGGTTAAGGGGTACCAGCAGGTGGGGATAGGTGGTGTTATTGCTTCTTGTTATTTCAACTTATAGTTTTTCCACTTCCAAATTCCATAATGTCACAACCAGGGTTTTTTGTTGTTGCTCACTAAGAATATACTTCAAATTAATTCCAATAGGTGTCACTTCTTTGTTCAGTTATCACTATTGAGTCACTCCGGCCTTTCAATCACATATGCAAATTTGATATAATTTTTTTTTGTGATATCATATATATATATATAGATATATTATTTCATGTTTATTGATAATTGTTGTATTCAATTTTGTGATTATCACTGGTATCATTCACTCACTCAAACAATCACTCACTCACTCGTTCGCTCGCTCACTCGCTCTTTTGCTTACTTACTTACTTACTTACTTACTTACTTACTTACTTACTTACTTACTTACTTACTTACTTACTTACTTAC
>JAUZNK010082477.1:0-13087 GCA_035046665.1 Euphysa ruthae | reverse complement strand
TATTTAGACCTTACTAAATCCTTTAAAGAGCATAAAACAAGAGCGTAACATTTTTTGCTACGCATACTTTAAAAGATACAAGGTGTAAAAAGTTATTTTTATATGCATACTGAAAACTACAAAAAACAAGAAAATAAAAAGTATGCCAAGGATCATTTTTATACCATTTGAATTGTATAGAATAAAAATTATAAGTTTTATATCTTAGGTTTATTTTTTTTCATTTGAAATCGCTTAATTTTTGTGGAAAGTTATCTTAATCATTTAGGCACTACTTCGTCCTGGTCGCTTTGATAGAACTATAACGATAGATTTACCTACTCTTCCAGAACGAAAAGACATCTTTAAAATTTATTTACAACAACTTAAACTCGGTGAGAAGATAAAGAATTATTCTGATCGACTTGCTGAACTAACTCCTGGAAAAAGTGGTATGATTTTATTTTTATTCTAAACATAGATGTCAAAACAGCCATGAACCAAGTGATGACTGGAAGAGCACCAAAATCCACCTGTTTATGTTTTTGTCCTAATACACTAAATTATTTCATTCTAGATTGAATATTTGCCTCAAATTGTTCAAATAGAGTTTCATTGAATTATGTTTAAAAGAACTTTTGTTTCCAAAATTTAATTTATTTGTGGCAGTAAAATGTGTGCAGAAGGTAGGCAAAATGCTCTCTTCCCTTCAGTGAAATTTAATTTTCTGAAATCTGCTTTCTTTCTTTTTTGATATTTTTCACAGGTAATATTATTATAAAAATGTGAATTTATCTTTTTAAAGTGTTTTCCTCATTTTTGTCATATTTTGTAGTTAATTTCTCAAAATTAAGTTTATTATTCTTTAGAAATTTTGCAAGCCAATTAATTTTTTTTCTTTTATTTTAATATTTTGCACAATAGTAACTTTTACTATGCCTTCCTGGGCCGCATTGACCCTGTTGTGCCTACTGAAAGTGTATTTTTAAATTTCAATTTATATAAAACCATATCATTTTTAACATTTCAAATGAAATAGAGGAATATATTTTTGATTTTAAATTAATTTCACTATTTTTTTCACACGAGGTGCTGACATTGCAAATATATGTAATGAAGCTGCTCTTCATGCTGCTCGACTAAACAAGAAATATGTTGGTGATGGCAATTTTGAGTATGCTATTGAACGTGCTATTGCAGGTTTGTTAACTTTGCTATGCATGAGTATACTATTGAATGTATTATTACAGTTGTGTGACACAGTCATGTTTTAGTATACTATTAAACGTGTCATTACTGATGTAGATTGAAATATCATTGGTTTGATGTTTTCACAGTGGGGTCCATGTTCACTAGCCTACTGTCCATGTTCACTAATAGCCTGCTATTTTTTTCATGTCAAAATAATTTCATTTTAACATGGTTTTAGAATTCTACTGTGCCATTGAATTTAGTTGGCTTGTTTTATGTTAATTAACTTTGTTGTATTAAATATTGACCCTATGAATGTATATATCAAATCTTCCAATAGATTGTGATATATGTCATTTCTTTATTTCTGATCAGAGTGTGAGTGATCTTACTAGCAGCAAGAATTTTGAATTATAGCTTTTTTCTGTTTACTGGTGCATTTTTATTGGTCTGCAGGTATTCAAAAAAATACAAATTCAATGAGCATTGTTGAGAGACGTACAATTGCGTATCATGAGGCAGGTCATGCTATTGTCAACTGGATGTTAAAGCATACTGAACCTGTTTTGAAGGTATTTCTTTCTACCATCTGGTTAAGCTTCAAAAAAATTTTTAAAATAAATTTGGTTAATTCAAATATGTTTTTTGTTTTCAAGGCTTTTGAAGATAAGAAGATTCAGATAAATGAAACGAAAAATTTAGATATGTTTATCAAATAGGTTTCATTGTTAACCCACATGGTATATATACAATTCTTATAAATATACTTAACTATGTAAAAAAATATTTAAACTTTAGAATTTTTGTATAAGAAATTGCAATTTTTTAACTACTTTCCAAATGATACTTTTTTTTTTTATTTTGCTTAAGAGACTAACTAACACAGAATTATGTTTGGTATTTAGATTTCAATCGTACCTCGAACATCGTCACCCCTTGGTTACACACAGAAATTTCCAATGAACATTAAACTACACACAAATGAACAGGTGTGTTTGCCAAAATAACTCTTTTGAGTGTTTTTTTGAATCACTCAATTGAAAAACAATATTGACCTGGTTGATCTTTTTATGTCCTTTTCTATAAACAATGGTGTCATGTTACGCAGCTTTTACTAATATTCTTGTTTTGGATATTTTTGCAAAATGGAATGAAACTCCTTTATTGCTGTTTTCCCGCTTTTGTTCATTTACTTTTATTTGTTTTAAGTTTTCAAATTTGCTGATAAATTCCAGAGAATGCTGTTTTCCAGTTTTTACTAAATACACATATTTTTTATAATGCTATTTTTTTTCTTACTTTACAGGGTTTTAGTATGATGACTTTCATTGAAATATTTTTTTGTCTTACAGAAAAAAATGTATCTTTAGTGATGGTTTCTAAGCGATGGTTTCTAAGTGCTATGATGTCTGAAAGAGCAAAATAAAACCAAAAATTCTTGCAATATTGTTATAAACTAGTTATATACTTAAATCATGTTTATTATTTATTTTGTATTTTATTTCCTTTTTGATCTTTATATTGATTTTAGCTATTTGACATGATGTGTGCTCATTTGGGAGGAAGGGTAGCAGAAGCAATGAAATTTGGCTGCGTTACTACAGGTTTGAATAAATGTTCACTACACAGCATTTTGTAAATCCCAAAAGGCTATTTTGACTTTTTATGCATATATGGTATATATGGTTTATAACCACTTCTTTAACTTGCTTGGTATAATTATACCATTACATGTGCATGTGATAATTTTTTTGTTTTGTTTTTGTTTTTATTTTTTGCTCCTATGAACTCATTCATGTTTTCACCCTCTGTTCTTTTGTTTATCTCTAATATTTCTCAGCAGATTATTAATTTTTGCTGATTTCTTTAGATCATTTTTAAAAGTTAGTTTTAAACTTTTGAAAAAAAACAACTTATTTTCAGTAATGAACCCAAGTATTTTCAAATATGGCATAATTTTATGCCTAAATTTAGCCTGACTTATGAGATTTATGAGATAAATCGCTTTTGGGCACAATTATAATGAACGAATTTTTTAAAAACTCAAATTAAGATGGTAATTCTGTTATACATATTGATACTTTGTTTTGCATGTCCAAAAATAGATTTCACCAATAAATTAGTAACAAACTGCAAAGGAAAAAGAACTTGAAATGGCCTTGTTTTATCACAGTTTTCAATCGCTTAAGTGAATTAATCTGAGGATGCCATTGATTAGTTAACCTCAAACACTGAACGCTTACACACTTAATTTAAATTAATCTTGTATGGTGGTGGTAGTATGAATGTTTTCTTTCAGATAGTGTAACTAAGATAGATTTTCAGATTAGTGATTTTCTGATGTATCTATCTCAAGCTCTATATACCTCAAATGAAATTTATGATTAAATTGCCGTGGATTTTTGGTTTATCCATTGTTCGTTTGATGATCACATGATCCAAATATCAATTTGTAACTTTTTTGAAATGATAAATGTAGTGGAACCCAAAAGTTTATAAACTCTTTTGTTTGAAAATTTTTTATGGATGGTATTTAGCATGTAACAACCCCTTCATCCGAAAGGAGTGTTTAAAAAGGTAAGAAAATTTAAGTCTCACTTGGAGAAAAAACATGAAGGTTATGGTAATGGTAATGGTTATAATAAAGTTTTTGTTTTTTTGCTGAAAATCAGATGAAATGATATCGAAAATAAAAAAAATAATAATGAATTGATTTCTATCGGTTGGAATGTTTTTTTTAATGTGTTGTATCATCTTTTTAAAAATTTATCTGATGTTCAATTTCCATGTTAGGATCTCTAAAAGAAAATAATATTAAAATAGATTATGCTTAATCAATGAAAATATTATGTGGTGTTAAACTTTTCATTATATTTCTTTGAAATTTCCATGAAATTGAAAGACCATAAAGAGCTTCTTTTGACTCATATCTGTTACTGGGCCCAAATATCGCCATTAATTTTTCATTGTTTTTTTTTTTTTTTTTTTTTTTTTATTTAGGTGCTGAAGATGATTTGAAAGCAGTTACAAATATGGCTTACCAACAGGTGATAAAAACACTTAATAGTAATTAGCCAAGCCTCAATTTTTAAACATGGTGCTGAAAATTCTGTAATGTTGTTGAATTTTAACTTTGTCCTGAAATATCCTTGAATTTAAATTAAATTAAAACAAAGGAGATTGAAAATTAATTATTTAAATGGAAAGAAGCAATTATTTTAAAAAATAATTTAAATTAATATTTATCAACATAACTATGATTTAATATTTTTAATATTTTAATATTTTGGATATCTGCAATATCTTGTTTCTAATTACATTTTATGCTGTTTTGGAATACTTTATTTAGACTGCCAAATCTGATTTAATCTTTTTTACTAAATTATAAATTTTGTCCTAAGATTTATGCTAATGGTTCCAATATGTCACTTTTTCTGATGTTATATTTTAAACATTTTTCTGTCGGACCATTCCGTAACATAATTTTCCCAACATTAGATTCTGCTTCTTTTTATCTTTATATATAAAAGCATATAATTTCTCTATAAAATATTGTTCTCGAACTGGAAGATTTAATCTGATCTACTTTTCAAGTAAATATTTCTTTTAATTTGCCAACTTTTGGACTTCAAACTTGTTTGTTTCAACTCTTTTTCATGTCAAAGTTTACTGGAAAATTTTTATTAAACCTTTTTATTATTCTGCTTTACATTCACGACAAATATTACGTTATATTTTAAAAGTACCTTTAAACATCTTTATCATATTAAGAATAGCTTATCGCCAGCTTATCTCTAATGCGCAATAAAAGAAACTAATTATGTTTGGCATATTAAGGGAAGTCTAAATTTGCTACCAAGAAATATTTAACATAATGGGGAGGTCTGTCCAAGAGCTCCAACACATTGTGTTTTTTCAGTTTTCTTTGAAATTTTAAAACCGTTTTTTTTTTTAAAACAATGGAGAGACAAATTGGAATAATGCTTTAATGAGTTTTTAAAAAAATTTTCGCACACATAATTTTGAAGACATTCTATATACCCGCCATTTGGATAATTTTTTTTATTAAAAAAAAATTATTTTGGTCAAAAACGGATGTAGATAAAAATCTTATTTTTGATGTGATAAAAAAAACCCCTAAAATAATATGATCTTTATTTAGTAATAAGGTCTGAATAAAATAAAAGTTTATTATATTAAAAACTAAATTCTTAAGCTATGTTTGAACTCTCCATGATACCTTAGCTCTAAACTATGGGAAAACCTAAATATTTCTGCATAAAACATGTAAATGTGAAATTCTTGTACAAATGCTATGATTAAATTTGAAAATTCAGTTAGTCAGTTAGGTCAAAATTTTTGTATGGCTGTTACTTAGAAAAAGCATTACAGATAAACAAATATGTATGATTTTTTTAGAGAACTCCATGGGCTTTGCCTAGAAATAAAAAAAAAAAAACAAATTTTTTTTTCTGTCAAATTGTTAATAAACTCATTATTAGAACAGTTCTACTTCTTTACCTTTCATAATATAAACTAATGACCAACTCAATTTGAAAAAGAATTGCTTATCTCGATTGTTTCACTTCAATTTAGCCAAATTTTATTTATAAAACTCTCTACGGATGTTATGAACAATTATGTGAACAGCATTTGTATTTTTCTAATAAATTAAATTAAACATTAATATGCTAGCAAAATCACAAAAAGTTTAAATCTCAAAAAATAATTTCTTCCTAGAATTTTAAATATTTCCTTAAAATTTTTTTGGAATATCCTGGAATTTTAAACCAGGTTGTCCCATGTTTATGAGATAAATTGGCTTAGTAAGTTTTAATTAAAAACATGTCAAAGAAACTTTTATTTTTGTAAATTTGTTAATTAATATGAGCAGTTATTAAAGTTATTTCATCTAGTTTTTTACTACGTATTCACTTCCTATCTGCATTTTTAAAATTAACAATAGGGTACCGAAATTATAAAGTAAAATCAAAGTTTAAGAAGCATTTATTTGAGATGGCAGTTTGATTGATAGTGGGCATTAACAGTGCAAATATGAAAATTTTGCTAATATATAAATCACTGTTGCTCCACAATCACTTGAATTACAAACTGCTATTCCACGATCAGAAATAAAGCTAGGATACATATTAAATCAATTTAAATGAAATGTCACTATAATTGAAATATATCAAGAAACTGAATTTCTGCTTTACAAGCGTTTTCATGAATGAGTGTGTTAGACCAAGCTTGTAGTACCAATTCAATTCAATTCAATAGACTTTTAAATAGTCGCATTTGATTTAAATGAGCCAATGGAATAGCATTTTTAGCATGAATAATTCTATCTTTCTAAAGTGTTTATAGATAGCTACATTTGGTATGAATGAACGCGTTGGACCAATATCCTTTAGATTAAAGAAGCATGATGAGATGTCTCGTAAGCCATACAGTGATGCTTTGGCATGCATGATAGATGAAGTGAGACTCCTCATGTTTTTAATTCACTTAATTTAGGTCTCATAACATCTTCTACCACTGTTTAAAGAGTTAATAATTTTTGTTGCTTACCTAACAAAAAAATTAAATTTCATATTTACATGTCTGATGTACAGAACCAAAAAACACGTTAATCTTACACTATATTTGTTGCCTATAAATCCAATTTTAATATCAAAGTTGTTATTTTATCCTAATCTTTTTTTTTTTAGATTCTAATCATATTTTAAAACAGTATTTTTTTTTCTTGAAACACATTCCATATTTACACTATTTGATTTTTGAAATTTTTTTATGAAGACTTTTAGAAAAATTTATTTAAAATACTTCAACTGCTGAAAATATTTTTTATGTACATTAATAAGCATGAAAATCTTACCAATATTTGTTTTTTAAGATTTAAAGAAGAATCTCGTTTATTTTTACTTTATGTAGACTTTTAAGTTCTGGATTCCAGTATAGATTAAGGATTAACTTCTTTGGGAGTTTTTATATTATTGCTTTACATTAATGCTCTGCTCTGTTTAATAAAACTTTGCATAATTCATGAAAAAATTAATAATTTATCATTTAAAACTAAAATATATCACATATATAAAAAGATTGACGTTTTGTTTGTTTTTCACACATTTTTAAATACTATTTAATTTGAACAGTTGTAGAGAAAAAGATAAAATAGATGTAATATGATATGATTATTGGTCTTGTTCTTGAGGTTAAACTGCTGTTTATTTTGAGTAAATTACAAAATTTTTTTCTTCGTAGGTTTTTGATCTGTATTGGAGTGACAGCTTTTCAAATGTAGATCCTGATTCTTCTAAGGTTTTAAACAGGATCTTAGACTCCATATGGGTTAAGTCTTGGTTAAATTCTCTTTTTATAAGGCCAGGTAATCCAGTGTATTTAAACTGAAATACTCCACTAGCAGTTCACTATGAAAGCCTGGATACTCCACTTTATGGAAGTCTTAATTCCACACTGTTTGAAAAAATTTATTTCTTTTTTCAGGAAGCTAGATCAATGGTATCAAAAGCAATGGAAGTGACTAATGAGCTGCTTAAAACCAATAAAGATAAATTAGACAAGGTCGGTTGTTGTTTTTTTTTTTTTTTTTTTTTTTTTTTTTTCCAGAAAACTTATTCTTTCCAACACTTTCATAGATCAAATAAAAACAACTATTGATTGAACACACCCCATCTAATTTTGACTTTTCTTTTAAAAGTTTTAAAAGTTTTAAACTCAAAACTACTTCATGCATATACTTTTAATTTCCAATTTTTGTTATTCTGATAAAGTGAAGAAAATTGTGACATGTCAAATATGTAGTCAATAAAAATATTTTTTACTTTCAGTGTGGAAGAAAAAGATAAGATAGATATAAAGTATACTCTCAGGCAAAAGAAAGTGCCACACCCGGAATAGAGATCCAGCTTTTATGAGAGCAGGTTTCGCAAAAAATGTGATTTAAGAATTACAAAGAAATTATTTGTGAAATTTAGGCCAAACTATCGAATGTGCGTTCAATATCATTCATCAAAAGCATTGTATGTCTTGCCTATGGATGAGTAAAAGGTGTTATCATCCGCATATATAAGAAGCTTGCAAAGAATACTATCAGGCAAATCAATGAAAATTAGAAAAAAATAGGACCCAGAACAGAACCTTGAGGGTCGCCAAAATTAATAGATTAACAGTTTGAAGAATGGCCATTGAGAACCACCTTGATTTTCCTGCTTGAAAAAAAAAGACTTAGTAATATATTCAAAACTATACCAGAGATGCCATATAACTACATCCTTTGGAAAAGTCCGGCATGCGACACCTTGTCGAACTCCTTAAAGAAGTTGAGTGCAATTGCCTCAGATTCACGGAAATTATCAAGAGATTGATAGATATGTTCACAGATGACAATAAGAGCATCAGCAGTGGACCTACCAGAACGAAAACCATCATACTGATGATTAGAATACAGATAGGGCCTCTCTAACACATTAGTTAATGATCCAAAGATCTTGCTTATAATTGAATGATAAAAACAGATAGGACAGATGTCATCTTCCAGCAAGAAGGAAAACTGGTTTTATCAACACACTTAAACAAACTGCAGAGTATCGGAGAGAGTTCTGGAGAGCACTTATAGTAAAACAGGAATTTCATCAGGGCCAGTAACTTTAGAAGGTCAAGAGTAGCAATACAATTTGCATTTTGGTTATGTTGAGAGTCAATCAATATGTGCCCAAAATTGGTGTACAAAGAAAATCTGACCGAAAAATTTTCTTCTTCACCCAACCATGGTGGGCGACAAATTTTTTAGGCTGTATCTATTGTCAAGCAATAACACTCGCGCCATTTACTTCACACAAGCTATTAACTACTCCTTAAGTTGTTTGCTTAAGGCAATGTCTGAATATTTAATGGAAATAAGGTTGCCTCGCTGAGTTAAACTTGAATTTTTATTTTAGACTACTAAAATTAAATTCAACAAAACTTTTTCATCTTTATACAACTATTTGATGTAGGTTTTCTTATTGTTTTAATGTTGATGTTTCATCTCTTTCTCTTACGTAGAGTTTTCTTTTGTTCCTTTTATTTGATGTAAAAGCAACAACACAAGTTTAATTTAATTTGAAAAATTATAAAACGTTATTTTGTGTGAGGGGGAGGGTGCTTACTTCTGAAATTTCAGTTAAAAAACATACAGGATTAAATATGGTAGGTTAATTTATCGTTTAACGTTTGCTTGAAATGTTTGTTACAAAGCATAATTTTGTTTGACTTTTTGAAGCAAGAATAATAGCTTGAATTAGTACTTATAGGCAATCTATAGGTACGTTAATTTAAAAATTAACCATGGTGGGCTGCACTGGGCAGGGATGGACAAGGCAAGGAATGGAAAGAGAGGGTAAGGGGAAAACAAAAAGGGTATTTTCCCAATTGAAACAAACTGTCATTTAAACTTAATCATACTCTCTGTCTCAATAGTTTCTATGATGATTTCATAATATCTATTATTATGAGGTTCAAAAATTTAACTAACTTCAATTTTTTTTACATCATTTTCTATCCCAGTATCTATCAATTTTATCCATATCTCGGTATGCATATATCTGGGTGTCTAAGCTTCATATTTTGTTTGCCAGTATTCTCCAATATAATATGTAGAATTTTGGTTATTTTCGAGTATTATCCTATTTTCAAAACTACTTTGTGAACAATCAGAAAATTGGCAAAAGAAAAAAAAATTTTTGGCAATTATACTTATTTTGGCAAAAAATCTTGACCTTTTTTTCTGGAAAAAAGATAAATAAAACACTGATATGAATTATCTACATTTTATTTTCCAGCTGGCAAATGAACTGCTTGAAAAAGAGGTTGTTAATCATGATACATTGGTAGAACTTATTGGTGCTCCTCCACATGGAGACAAGCGACAAGCCATTAATGCCAATATGTCAATTCAACAACAAGACACTGCTTAAGGGCATCTATTATAAAGATTTATGTAATGCCATCCCTATATTTTATATAACAAAAATGAATCTCAGCCTTCTAAATTAAGCTCAAGTTGTTATGACTGTTATTGTGTGTAACTATCCATTATAGGATTCAATTTTTTCATACCATAGTTTATTTTATGGTTTTATTAATCTTTTTATACAAATATTACATGGTAGGAGTTTTACTAATGTGAAGGTTTGGAACTACATCATACCAAATCAAATAACAGATCATGCTCTGTTTCTTAATTGTGATATTAGAATCCTGTTGCTATAAAATACTTCATGTCCACTTCCTTTAATTGTTGTTTTATTTTATTTTATTACAAAAGCAATTTGAATGATAGCAGATAATTTCTAATGTAATGTATGTATTTCTGGTTTGAAGTAGGATTTTGTCTTAAGAATTTTAAAATGATTTACCTCCCTGCATAGTTTGTCTTTTTTAAAAAAAAAGTTTAACATATAGTTTATAATTTGTTTGAAAGTTTTTTTGTTGATTTTTAAATTTCTTTTGAAGTTGTTTTATACTGGGTTAGTTTTGGGGATTCAATAATACATTTTATTCTTTGATTATTTTTTTAAACATTTTTACTAATGTTTATATTGCGATAATTCCAACAAGCCCTGGATTGCTTGAAAAACATTGTGCTATATTAACATCTTTTTGCCTATGTTTTATTTTAAAAGCCTTTTAACATGAATCTTCCTATTACTATAATAAAAGATTTAAAACAGTTTTCTTTTTTGTAACTGCAAATGATTTTGGTTGGTTCCAGGCATTATTAGAGATTGGAAAAAGGTTGACAGAATTTTTCATTATGTTTTCCAAATAAATAATTTCTTGGTTGAATCTTGATAAAAATAATTGAATTGTATATCACTATAAAATTAAGGCCTAATGTTTCATAATTTTGAAATTTTCCAAGAAATTAGTAAATAAACAAATGTAAAATTTTTATATATATATATATAAAAATAAAAAAAAAAATATATATATATATATATATATATATATATATACATATATGATCAAAATGTTTTGTTAGAAATATAAATCTTTTTTTAACCATAATTTACTTTTAAAGATTCAATTTTTTTCTAGCATAGTTTTATACAGTCTTATCATGCATGATGCACAATGTTAAATTATTTTACAATTTTGGTACATACATGTGTTGATACATAATATTTAAATACTTGTAATCATACACAATATTAAATTATATTATATTATATTATCTCAAATCTGCTCAAAAACAAATTATATATTATAAACACAACTTTTGCTATTTTACTACTTAAGATTATTAAAGCAAGTGTTAGACTTCTTGAATTGATTTAATTGAATTTTTAACCAATAAGAATATATTTATGTGTCTTATTTTTTGCCGGTATTTACATTGCTGAAAAGAATAAAAAATACCTGAAGAAATATGGCATTACATTTGATTGGATGTGTTCAAAGACTTGCAGTTGTTAGTAATGGTTGCTAACTAGTTTTATCAGAAGTTTTGCACCCAGAGGTGGTCATTCTACCCATAGATTTGTTCCTTAGGGTACATATTCTACTTTAAGTATTTTTATTTTAGTGCCATTTGGAGACAGAAAGTCATCATTAATCAAGATGGAACTAATATGACAAGGCAATCACTAGTCCTAGGGTGGAATTTTTCCTTCCAAATTAGTTGCAAGGGTTAAAATTCCACCTTGAAATTTGGCACCACCTTAATACAATATGCCAATTACAGGTGGCAATCTGGCATCCTAAATGTTTAAACGGCACAATATCTACTTTATTTTTTATTCTGTTGGTGTTTATTTTACCAACAAGACGTGAATTTGCCTTTGCAAATTATATTTAGTAATTATTTTTTTTACAGAAAACTAAATAACTAAATTAACAAATATAAAATGTTACAGTTCCCATACAGGGGTTATGGTAGAGATGAGATTTCTCGGAAAAGAGAATATGATATTGGCAGACAAAGAACTCGGTCAAGAAGTCGTCACACTTCACAGAGGCCAGTCAGACATCGACGTTATAGAGGATCTTCTGGCACGCGTACATTGAAGAGATCTCATGATCGTGAGATTAGGCTCCGTAACTTCAACAAGGTCAGTTTAATTTAATATTTATGCATTAGTTTCTTACTTATCAATTATTCATAACCATTGATAATTAAGCATGTTGAGAAATATTTAACATGTTAATTAGTAAGAATGGCTGAAATTTTATAGAAATAAATTTTATAGACGGCTATGTTGACAAGAATTCTACATCTTTTATGGGTAATTAATATACTTGATTACAATTATAATAAAAAGTTGATAGAAATTTTAAAAGCCTTTCACTTATATTATAGAGCAATATAAGCATATTTACATTATCTTTTTATTACTTATTTTGTTTGTTCCTTTCATTCTTTTTTTTTTTTTTTTTTTTTTTTTTTTTGTTTAATTTTTTTTTAATTATTTATTTGATATAGCTTTGTTAAGACCAGAAATTTGTTATTATTATTAATTTTTTCTTTTTTTTCTCAAATTTAGGCTTATTTTTTATAAAAAATTAAGAGAGCAAAGCTGCTATGTGAACAGTTAATCAAGCTTTTTGAATTAGGGGATTTTCTTTAATCTATTTTAAGGGAAAATGAAGTCATAAATATTTTAAATATTTATTTATATATCATAAATATATCATATATTATAAATATAATAATAAATAATATATTTATTTATATTTATATTTATATATATTTATTTATTTTGTTATATGTTTGGCAGCAATTAAAACTCTGAAATTTGTTTTCGTAAATTTGCCTAATTCCTATATATCTCAAATGTGATATCTATTTGTGGATCCGTGGCACAGTGGTCTAAGGATCCGAACTACGGAGACCGTAGTGATAAGGTATGTGGTT
>JAUZNK010082466.1:0-13087 GCA_035046665.1 Euphysa ruthae | reverse complement strand
GCCTGGTATTTAGGCCTCAACGAATCACTTAAAACCCGTTTGAAATATGCACAAAATAAATCTATACGATTTTGTTTTAATATGAATAGCCGCGCCCATATTGGTACTGAGCAGGATAGGGCCATAAATTTCCTGCCTGTTGGTATGAGGGTTAATCAGGCTATTGCTGCACACGCATTTAAGTTCTGCAGTAGACCCAACTTAAACTACAAGTCGGAAAACTTTGAAATTTCTGAAAATAGAAAAATCCCGTTACGAAACAGCCATCTAAAGCTAGATACACCCTTCAGAACATTGACATTGTCTGTCATCAAAAGGTCCCATATGGAACAGGCTTTCTAATGAAATAAAATCAATCACAAACCATAACGTATTTAAACATAAGATCAAGAAGACATTTCTTACCTCTTTAGATATAGTTCGTAGACCTAATAAATATAGATAGGAAATCTAAATTTTTTTTTTAACTATGCTTTGGCTTAATTTGTTTTTGTGTGTGATGTATAATGCGACAAACAATTTTTGCGCCTATCCTTGCCACTATTTTTTTTTATGTTAGTGTTCATTTTTTTTTTCTGTTGTCTTGTAATTTTCATAGCTAATGTATATTTGTCTGTGGCAGAATAAATATGGTTGTCTGGCTGAGTGGTTATTTGCCGTAAGCTCAAATGGGAGCTCTAAGTACAACAGAAACAAACTCGTAGACCCTTCAATAAAAATTAGCTCTAAGCTATCTATTGGCCCCACGTTAAAAGATTTAAATACGTTGGAAATAGTAAATGCATACATAGAAAGGTTTTCATAGAATCATCCACATCACTAGAACAACTAATTTGTTCCTCCCATAATACTTAAATCTTGAATTCTTTTCGTTAGAAATTTTTAAAACAAAGCCTCGATATTAATTTTGCTTTGTTTTCCATCCTTGAGTTACAAGGGAGTATAGCAAATTGAGCCAAGTGGTCTGAAATGGAAATGGTCAGATTCCCAGAAGTTATATCGGAAAAATGAAAATTTTTGTAGGATATTGTCTTTGAATGGGAAGTAATACGTGTAGGTTGAGAGATAAAAAGAAACAATGAATTGGAGATTACTGACTCGAGAAAATCAAAAACACCTGATTATTCTCCATATTTTGAAGCAAGTTGATGTTAAAGTCAACTTGCTTCATTATTAATACGATTTTTTTTCTAAATTTAGTTTTTCGAGTAACGGTTCAAGATAATCATTATTAAAATCTTTAGAGCTCATACTTGAATGACGATATACACAACCTACAGTACAATAAGGTTAGTTTCAGAAGGATTGATGATTTCTACGAAGATCGATCCTAGCTCCTTAGGTTTATAGATATTTTGATCTGCACGTAGCTTATAGTTACGTTTAGAGTTAATATAAAAAAGCAGTGCGCCACCTTTTTTAGCCTTGGTTGGAGTATGTTCATAAGAAAGATTTTCTAGGTTTTTATTTGTAATATTATTATCGTTATGATACAGATTATGACTGAGTGATACCAATAACTGCAGGGTTAACTAGAAATGAGTCGCATTGGACTCTAAGATCATCAATATAAGTAGACAAAGAGGCAATATTAGATGTATATATGACATGAGACCTATGGATTGGGACTTGTTGAATTCGTTTGTTTTGTAGCATTTACAACCAATGGCTGAATTAGAAATATCATTCAGGTTTTTGAAAAGAGATTTAAAACTACGGTTATGAACTTAAGTTAGATGTATCAATCAAAGGTGATTTTAGATCAGGTAATGTGAACTTTAGTTGAAGATCTGTGAAACATTCACTCATCCTAGAAGCAAGTGTGCTGTGTTACATTTACTTTAAAGCTAATTGTTATATTTAGTTTAAACGAATTATATATATGGTTTTTTTTTAAATTTGGTAATAATACTACAATAAATACAAGATTGGAAATTCGAAACATTTTAAATAAAAAAATAAAAAATAAAAGAATGTTAAATATTAATTTAATTTAAAGTCAAATCAATATTTTTTATTAGCGAAAAAAGAAAAAGAAAAAGAAAGTTAAATATTATTTTTGAAAGTTTAATATCAGGCTTCTTCATAATAGAAAGTAAAACTATGATATCCAAGCCAAGTAGTTTAGAATCTCGAGTGGATGGAAATTTTATTTTCTCCTTTTTTCCTTACTATGAGGGTCGCTGAATAGGAAATATATCCGGATATTATGACACCTTTTGCCTTTAACTCTTTTCTTTCTGATAGGACTTGATTACGTCGTAATGTAATTTCTAGTGAGTATATTTGTTGAGTTTCATTATTTGTTGACAGTTCATGAGCGATATTTAGAGTCTGTTGGTATCTTTTAATTCTTTTCGTAGATTTTGAGTAAGTGAAGAGATTATGTCTTGTTTTTGTTTTTCAAGAAGTTGTATTAACTTCTATTCAGTAATTGCATTTGCGGATGTGATATATATTGGTGGATTGAGATGTAGTAAGTCAGCTTGATGAACGCGGATACGTGAGAAAGGTTATTAAGGCTGCCATCTTATTATTATTTTATTTTTTTTTAGAGAAATAAAAGAATGGCTACGAGCGATTGGGAAGAAATTAAACGTTTAGCAGCTGATTTTCAGCGTGCTCAACTTAGTTGTGCTTCTCATAAACTATCTGAAAGAAACTGCGTTGAAATAGTAAATAAACTCGTCAGTTTGGGACTACTTGATATAATTTATACAACCGATGGTAAAGAATATTTAACCCCTCAGCAAGTCGAACGAGAAATACGGGATGAATTAATTGTCCACGGAGGTCAGTTTTTTAAAAATTTTCAATTGAACATTGTAGGGGACGACTAAACCAAAAAATCTCTAACACTGGAGTGGAGGTAGTTTAGCTAACAATGCCAAATGTGTTCTAATGCTTAGTAACTCAAGAATTTATCTTGATTCCTATTTTTCAACACTTTTGTCCAACACCAACATTTTTCTTGAATTAAATATGAAATCATATTTAGTATATATAATAGTATGTATATAATATAATAAATATCAATTTGGAAATAGAAAAGCTAAAAAATGTTAAATAAACATTTACATTCAGTATAAGTAAATTTCTTCATAATAATGGTTTTTTTTTATCAAAAACAGATTTGATCTATACATACTGCGTCATTCTGCTACTGGTATTTTGTATTAACACGTAATAACATAATCAATAATTTCAGGTCAGAAAAATTTGATAATTCAAGTCATATCTAACATCTAACAAATTTACAGTAAATAAACTTTAATCCTAATTATGATTTATTTTTAAGTAAAGGAATCAAAGATAGACTGGAACAATAATAAAATTTTACTTTTCTATGGAGATTTTTTTAGAGAAATGATGCAATGTAAAATTAAAACATAACCTTTGCAATGTTTGATAATTTGAAGGTACATTATGTTATTATATATCCTACAGATTTTTTTTTAAAAAATTGTCTTGCCTTTCAAAAAATATGTGACTTTAATAGAAAGTTATATATGCTAGTAACATGGCTTGGTATTTCTTGTTTCATCACATTGGCGGATTTAATCAATAATTATCCTGGTTTGTAATTTTTTATAGGAAATCTTAGCACCAAAAGTTTTTTTATTCTTGGAAAATGATCTGATCTTTTCTTCAAGAAAACAAATAAGTAATTTAAATTTGATTTATATTTTTAACTTGAAGTTGATATGAAGGAAATCTTTTTCTCAACTATTTTTTCTATTTAATTCCTAAAAAAAGATGTCAATGAATTTTCCAAGCTCAAAAATTAGATAAAAAAAAATATTTGTGATGCAGTTTATTAGTTTAAAATGCTATCAAAAATCTTAGATGAATGTTATCAATTTTTGGTTTTATTAAAGAGAATAAATTCAATCAGACTTATTTGTTTCAGATACAAAATACTACATTAAGATCGCAAAAATTTGTTATGTTAGCTCCAGTTTTCTTTATAGCGTTTATGAAATATTTTTGGGATATAATAGAAATTTATTTTCTAATTTAAATTGAAATTTATTTATAAATTTATTTTTTCAAAATCACTTTTATGGGAAAATATATACTTACCTGAAATAAACATATAAAGATTTGAAAAAAAATCCTTTTGATATAAACTTAAGGATTGCTAACTAAACGTGTATGATGACCTGAAAATTTAAAAAAAATGCCAAAAGTTATGTCAGTAAATAATGGTATATATTGTGAATAAGATTTCCCAAAACCTATATACATATTTTTAAACTTTATTGGAAGTCCTTAAAGACATCTCTTGAATCACATAGTTTTCAAAAATCCCATTTTTCTTTACTTTCCATTTACTAAAGCTCAGAAAAATGTTTAATTTTTTTAAATAATTTTTTTTCCAGGTCGAATCAATTTGGTAGATCTTCAGCAGGTTATTATATTTAATTTCTGTTTGTTTTTATTGAAATTTTTATTAAATTAGGTTCCTACAAAACAACCAAAAAGTCCATTGCTATGTTGAATCCATATCACAAGACTTATGTCTATTTATCTATTGCTTCTCCAACAGTGACTTTGATAGCTTTTCAGTTATCGTACAACCATTTTTTTTTGTTAACGCTTTATTTAGCAACACTTTCTTCATGCATTTATATGTGCAGTCAAGCTGATTTTCAAGATATAATTTTTTTTAGTTCAGTTTACTATTTCATTGTATCCAAAATTTTCCAAATCAGCATTCAAGGGAGTTTTAATTCCTTAAAATATATGCATTTAGCCTAAAAAAACAGGCCTTACTTTTTTTGTCAAATTTATATTTCAAAATATGTTATCGATTTTTTATTTAGAAAAAAATATTTTTTTAACAAATCTAGCCTTAAGTAATTCTAAGCACTGCTTTTTCTGTGTGTTTAAGGGCTAGCATCGTAGTTTTTAAATTTAAATTTCATCGCATAAGAGGATTTTATTCAATTGCATATATTCAAATTTTAGATTTTGAACATAGAATTGACTCATGTTGAAAACAAAGTTAATGAAATTGTACATGGAGACCGGCATTTTAGTTTGATACAAGGCCAACTTTTGGACAAGTATGTTATTAATCTTTATTTATATTTTAAATTTCACTATAGATAATATAGTCATATTAACATAATTTTTTGTTCATTCGTCGTATCAACTGCTTTTCCAGGAAACACTTAAAGTAATATCAGTGTTTACTTTAAACACAGTGTAGCAGATGGTTATAACAATTTGAGGAAGTGTTTTCAAATTTTTAAAGCTGTATGACTTTCCTAACGTTGAACTACTCATGGTAATACTGAAAACTGTGTCTTTTTATGTTTCATGAGCGATAACCAAGTTAAAGGCAAATTCAGATATTTTTTGCTTTAACATGTTGCTAAAAATGGTAGTCGGTGCTTTTTTTTTTTTTTTTGAATTGATGTTTTACTCATGTTCATATCTGACAGTTTATAAAAATGATTTTAGATATTTTTTAATCTTTGATGTTATTTTACACTCAGTTGAGTTACGGCTACAGAAAATTTGTTAAGGTTGACCTTAACTTGTCCAACTTTTTTTGTTTGATCCATTTGGAGCTGGTATTACTTTTTTATAGAAAAAAAAGAAATATGAAGTTTATCACACTATTTTTATTTCAATTTTCGAAAATCGTTTTTTTAGGTGAGATATACGGGTTAATGAGGAACGAGCTAAAATTTTTATTGTAGAGCTGCAGAAAGAATTTCATTATAATTTGAAAATTTGTATTATAATTTGAAAGTTATACTAAAAGTCTTGGTGTTCTGCTAATAAACTACACACTATTTTTAATTCAGTTTTCAAAGTTGAAAATATTTTTTCTGTTTTTAGATTGTGAAAATCTGAAATTGAAATCTTTTGTATCCTTCGATAATATTTAGTTAGAGCTTATTTATTTAAAAGGGAAGTTTGCATTAGTGTAATTCCTCAAAAGGCTTTGAATCAGTAAAAGTTTGTATCTAATCTAAAAAAAAATATTTGACAACCATATACAAATCCTAATCATTTTTAGATGAAATTATAAAGTAAAAGCTGTATTAGCAATGTGGGCAGGCAGGTAGTTGATAGCTATGCTGATGGTGACAAAAAAAGAAGATGAAATTTGCAAACACAAAAAATATTTATTCTTTTTTTGAATTGACTAGCAAAAGATTAATCCTACATCTTAGTCACTACAATGACCATGAGACGTTGAATGTGACTTTATCAAATGTTGCTATTTCTAATGTCCCAGCATGCAGTAGCCCTAAAAACCGCTTTTTTTTTTCAAAGTATAAACAGGGAGACAAAGTTTTAAAAGCTGAAATTTTATTGTGGTGAAAAATTTTAAGCAACACTGGTATTTTAATGTGATATTTCACCTTTTTTAAAAGTTGGTCTGTGTTTTATTTCCATTGTTAAAAACTTTTCAAGCAGAAAAATTAAGTGTGCATACATGAAAAAAAACATGATTCTTCACAGTATTTTAAAAATTACCTTTTAAGTTCTATAAGTGAAAATGGACCAATTGAGGTTTGCTTTGGTGTTGGGATGAATAAAGTTGTCCATAAAGGTCCAATAGGAAATTATTGCACGCTATTTTGACGATAAAAGCCTTCATGTCAAATTAGGTTATCTTAATTCATCCTTTTTGGGAATCTCAATCATTAAAATTTCTAAAGAGATATCTATTTCCAAAAAAAAAAAATATGCATTTATTTGAGTTATTCAAAAGTTGTAGTACCTTTTTCATTATTTTTGTTTTTCATAAGTAGTTATAACCAGCAAAAATTGATATGTAAAAGTGTTTTTAGTGGGGAAATGTCAGAGAGTTTTAACCATAGGCTTTTGTGGTAATCCTGTAAAATCTGATTTAACTTCAATGCCTCTGTTCTGGATTTATTTCCATGAAAATTAAATTTTGATTAATAATAATTTGTTATTCATAGTGATTGATTTAAAAAAAGTTTGTTAAGTTTCTCTTTTGGCATCTGGGTCTTAAGATATTCTTGTCAGCATTTAGTAAAAAATTTAACGTTTCAGACAGTTTTACTCTAAAAGGAAGAATTTAATAAATTTGTTTTAGGTTTCATAGTAAGAATTATAAATTATTTCAGCCAAGATAACCTAACTTATTCTTTTTACTTAAATTACAGATTGAAATAAAAACTTTTATTTAGAGATTACCTTGATCGAACAGCAGAGGAAATTAATGAAAAACTTCAAGAAGCTGGTCAAGTGGCCATTGTTGATCTTGCAAAGACATTTGACCTTTCTTCAGAGTTTCTTCTTTCAGTAAGTTAACACACATCTGTTTAATTTAATAAAAATAGAAATTTCATGTCTTCTTAGTTTTTTGCTTATAAACACTTGGTATGAATCCTAATATAGATGCAAAAAGAATAATCATGGCACATGTAATTATAGACTTATTACAATTCTTCCAACGTAATTCAAAGATTTAATTCCAAATTAAATTTTGCTGTTTTTGTTTGTTAGTTGACGTGGTTCAATTACCTCATTGACCTGTTAAAAAGCCTGTCACATATATACAGGTTCTGGAAACATTAAAATCTGGAGAAAATCACAATATCAATAACTTAATGTGTAACAACATTACAAACAATGAACTAATCTAGTATGGCAACATATTACGCAACATACCAGATTCAAAATAAAGCCACACTTGTATCATAAAAAATGCTTTTAATAAACCAGTGTCAATGTGATAGACAATAGATCAGTCCAGCAAAACGCTGTGAATTGGGGTCAGATGCAGGCTCTGTGAAAGATTATTTATTATTGGACCGAGTTTTTTCTATTTTTCTGATGTCCTTTCTGGCAACTAACTGCACGGGAAAATTAACTCTATCCAATCAAAAATTGCAATGCTCCTGTAGCCTATACAATATGATAATAGTTTCCAGGTGTAAAAAGATATTCGTATTTAATTTAGACATTAGATATATTAATGCATATACTTAATAAGATCACTAATCTCAATAATGTGGTTTTAGAAAAGGCTCTCCTTTTGATCATATTCTATGTTGCTTGGTTCATAATTGTTTGATGTTTCTTGATGAATAAGAGTGTTGTTTATTGTCATTAAACTGTTATGAAAATATCAAAAGGTGTATGAATGAAATTTTCCAGCAATTCCAATTATAAAATTAGAAGCTCATTACTGTGCAGCCTTGTTTTCTTTTTCTGAATGGATTGAATTAATTTTTTATCTACTGCAAAGCTCAAGGTGAGATGCTTTTCTTTTCAGTATATTTCTTTATGATCTGCTTTGTTAATATTTCAAGTTATAGTACTATCATGCTGCTAGATAATTTTAATACACCACTAACTTATTGAGGTTATTAGATGGGTTCAATATTTATTAAATTTTCTTAAATCTAAAAGTTTTAAATTTATTTATCTCTGCACTAATTAAACTGGATAAATTCTCATAAATGGTACGGATAAACTATATCATATGAGATTCAAGGCTGTATGTACTGAAAACATACCATTAATACAAATGAAATCTTCTAAATCAGAAGTTATGCATGCAGAAGCATTTAGGATAAACAAAAAAGATTGTTTGACTTTATCTTATTGCTTAAAAAGTAATGTATAAAGCTATTAAAAATTTATTGCTATACTCCCATATTAGCAGAGATGGATTACCTAGCAAAAATGACCAATTAATATAAAGTGTAAAATCGCTCTTTAGACTGTCCGTATAGCTTGGTGGTTAGAATACTGTTATTTCAGGTCCAGAAAGTCAGACTCGCGTCGTGATGCTGTCACAAGTTCAATTGAGAAATGTTATTATATCTTTATTTCTGTATAAATGGGTCATTATTTAGATTTAAGGCTAATATACTTCATTAATGTGCATTATTCACAACTCTCATCTATAAGTTACAGTGTTGGTGAAATATAGTTTTATGCTCCCATACTGTTTCATTAATCTGATATAATCATATATAGCTATAAATAATAGGTAGTATTGTTTTATGGACTGTCTATATAGTTCCATAGTAAGGATAGGGTTTATGTTATTGTTTATATTCGAATTCCAATTTTTGAGCCATTGTGAGGTCATATAGTCATTTGAGAAAAATTAGATAAAAGTGTCATGAATATGGCCATGATTGTCTGTAAATTTTTTTTTGCCGTTTTAAAAAAATTCTCTGCTAGATTTATGGGATGAAAGTAACAAGTCCGTACTCATTTGGGTTTGTTACATTTTAGCCATTTTGGTCAAGAAAACCACTTTTCCAACATGCGTGAAATGTGAATTTGTGCTAAAATTAGATAAAAGTGTCGTATAATATTGCCATGATTGTAGTTCTTAAATGAAGATGAATCATTTTTTTAAATTTCCACTAAAAGGATTTATATCAATTCATTTATAATAACTAGTACTCATGTGTAGCTACTTTAAAATAAATCATCATTTTATATGATCATTAAAGAAATAGTGGATTGAAATTAATAAATTTTATTGTGAATGAGCAAAGGATATACTACTATTAGGTGATTGAAACAAGACTTGGTGTTATTGTTCATGGTTCACTTGACCCAATAAATCGAGATGTTTTGTTCACATCAGCATTTATAGCTAGAAATATTGCAAGGATACGTGGAATATTTAGTGCAATAACCAGGTTAGAGTTATTTTTTTTTTTAAATTTCTTAATTTAATTAATAAATAGTGGTAAAAGATTCTTTTTCTGGTAATTTTATGTAATTGGTTGTTTTAAGATTTTATTAGGGTCAGGGCTGGCAAGATCCAAAATGGCTCAAATTATATTTGTTCAATTTTTAGATTTCTTACATTTAATTTGAGAGGCATTTTGAAAACTCACTCTTTTCCACCTATTTTTCTGTAACAGAATCTTTTCATTTCTTACTTTGAAATATATCAATATGTTACATTTTCATATATAACTTTAAAACTGTCATTTTTGCCCTGGAACCTAATATAATCTTAAGTATAATCAATATAATCAATAAGTTACCATAAATCAACTATAAAAGGAATTTTTAGCCATATGGTCAAATTTGGATAAAAATGTGGTTTAATTTATTTCTTTTTATCATAAAATAAATTTATCATACTTTGAGAATGAAAAAGATATTTCAATGAAATAATAAACAGTCATCAATTTTGAAAGGAATTTTTTCTGAGCCAATATTTGTTTCAGGATAAACAAATTTTAAAATGATAAAATGATCAGTTTTCAGGGATTATGCATTGTTATATTACATACCATATAGAATCATTCAACCAATGCCAAGGCTGGCCTTGTTAGTCCGAGCTCTTTAAAGTATCAAAGAATCAATCAAACACATATTAATTATGAAATTAAAACATGGTATTATCTCAAAAAAATTTTTTTAATTGAATATGATATTGTTTCATCAAACCTTTTCGCTTCGTTCCTGGAAAATATCAAGACTTTGATGTAATAAAAATATCCCAGTCGTGGAATATTTCGGGTTTTGTACGCTTTGAAATTTTAGAATTTTTAACTGGTAAAAGATTTCTAAGAGACTGGAGACCAATTTTAGTGAATTCTTTGTAAAAAAATTTTCAGAAAAGTTTAGCAGCTCCATAGATTTAGAACTGTTTTGGTGGTTCAAACAGATTAAAAACATTGGAAAAAATCGCAATTTCCTTCATTATTAGATGTTTATGTTTATTGCTTTTTGCATTGTATTATGTCTGAAACAATAGCACAATTCAATAACACACATTTATTTGTTTTCAATTATTCCAAAAATTATCTTTTTTTTTTATTTATTTTTTATTATTATTTATTTTACTAAAAGTCTGGTCTGTGAATATGATATGGGTGGGATAATTATTATTTTTTTTGAAGAGACAAAGGTATAAGCTTAAAAATGAGCTCTCTTTGCACTTAAAACTATTAAGTTATGACCAATGGTGTAAAGAAAGATTTTTTTTTTTTTTTTTGTTTAAAAATGTTCTGTATTACATTATAATTAGAATTTTGCCCACAGCGTGCAAAGAGTTAACTTCTTCAATTTTCTTAGATTATCAAAATAATTTATAATGAATGAATGGACTTTGAACTAGATTAAAGATTGTTTGTTATTGATTGAGCTAAAGCTATAAATTTGATAAATATAACAATTTATCTTTAAAAAAACTTTAGGTATATTTTAGAAAGATCTAATAAGATAAAAGATAAAAAGGTTTATTGTTTATTAAAAATTTTTTCTAATCACAACCAGAGTATTTGATTTCTGGATTTCTATAAAGCTTTTATATAATTATTTCTTGTTTAGAATATATTGGCTTTTTCCCAATAATAGTCATAGCTTTTTTCATGAAATCACAAAGTCATTAGCTCAATCTTATGATTGAGTGACAATTATTTTTCTTCATTGTCATGCTTGTTGCACAGCAAAGTTTATTTTAATTTGCAGGAAAATTGGCCAATTTGAAGGTTTATTCAGTGTGTTTGATTGAAAAATCATAGAATACTTACATTATTTTTAGACCTGTTTATGTGCTGCATTTGGTGGCACAATATTCTCTTCCAGAAAAGCTTGTATTCAGTAAGTATTCTTTAATTTGATGCTATGATTATTCATTTCGTTTTTGTTAATATTTACTTATAACAATAACTAAGACTTAAGTCATATTTCTTAGCATGCCTTAGTAAATTTATTTGAAAATGGCCACCTCATCGGTCAAAATAATGATTGATTATCGGTTTTCATTGATCACTTTATAACTTCACCGATCGTTTATTGTTAAATTTTCCAGAAAAAAAAACCAATCATAGAATATATTTCTTTCTAAAATATTTTTGCTGTTTATGCCAAACGTTTATGTATATGTTTGACTGTCTCAATTTATGTTATAACTTACAGCTACAACAGTGCATAATTCAAAGTTTTATGCTTTTAATGTATGATAATATAAACACATACATAATCAGTCTCTGTTACGAGGAAGATGTTTTTTTTGAAACATTGTGAAACAATGTGTTTGTGGTTTATATCTTCGTAAATTCAAATGAGATGGGGTTTAGACAATTTAATAATTTTTGTTTTTATAAAGGTCAATTTAAAATATAAATAGTATATCTATTAATTAATAACGCAGCATTAGATATTAGTTTAAAAGATGTTAAAATACATATTTGTTGCTTCCAGATACCTCTCACACAATAATATATATGGAAAATATGAATAAATATGAGAAAACAGCTTTCTTCATACAATAATAATTGTTTGAAACATGATTAAACCATAACAAAAATCTATTCGCTTATATGAAGCACTCCTAGGAGTTTGCCAAGATTTTTTGGGAGTAATATTTGACTCAGAGCAACTTTCTGATGGTGGAATAGCTGACATCATTGGGGTTGAAGAAGGACCTGGAACTGCACTGTGCACACTGCCTTCTGCATCTTCTTAAGATAGTCATGTCTTGAACCTGAGGGATAGGTGAATTATGCAAGGATAGAACAGTAGAAATAGTCTCACCTGTGCTTTTCTCATCCCCATATTGAAAAATTGCTATTTTTCAATATATCAGCAAGTGAGAAAGAACAAAGAAAAAAAAAAGTTCAAAACATCCTTTATCTCGGTTAAAAAAAACCTTAGCTAGTTATTTCAATGTTACAAGTTGCTTTCAAATTATTTTACAAAACATTCCGAAAACACACTTACTGTCATATTCAGGAACATCAGATTCTGATGAAGCAGTGAAATCTGACTCTAAATTTTTAATAAACTGTTAAACTTTTCCATTCTTAAAAGCATGTGAATTCATTTTCAAGTAAATAAAAAAAAAGAAATTTTATTTTTTTTATACAATCCTCATTTTTCTAAAATGCAGGCTGGAATTAACATAAAAACAACTGAAAATTACTGAAACATCCTTCCTTTCAACAATCAAATAAAAATAAATTCTGTTAATTTATCTGGGCTTGCTTTTATTTTTAGTTAAATTTTTATATATTGAAAAGGTAGAGTCATTCAAAAACTTTAGAAAAATCAGATTTTGTGTGGTAATATCCAAAACATGGTGCAGCACATAAACCAATATCAC